>JAUIMM010000710.1:13257500-13447500 GCA_031769625.1 Taudactylus pleione
GCAAGGAGGCTGCACATAGGTGCACCAGCCCTACATACATCCTGGGGATGCTTAAACTTTGCGAGTTTCCTCCAAAATTTCCATTTTAGGGAGATTTTCCACAAAATTAATTTGATAAATATGCCCCTAGGAAACAGGGCCTCTCCAAAAGCAACCATAAGAGCCGTAACTAGAGTTTTTGGTGCCCTGTGCCTGAAAGAACATTGGTGCACCCCATTTTTCAAATAGGGACATAAGATAGTGCACCTGAAATAGGGCCATGGCCTCATGGGGAAGGGCCAGGGAAGAGATAGGGGAGGCCAGGAGATACTGGGGATGAAATAAGAGGAAGCTACAAGTGAGAATGATTATAGGCGGGTAAATTCACAGGCCCAAACAGCGCCCCCTGCCGTGTGGTGCCCTGTTCTATGGCACAGGTCGCACCACCCTAGTTACAGCCCTGGCATTTAATATGAAAATGATCAAGGTGCAATAGATAATAAAGGATAATAAAGAACAGCATATTGTATTATAGCACCATACTCACTGACATTTAGAATACCAGACAGCTTATTAAGTTGTTTGGGAAGAGAGACTTTATTGTCAAAACGTGACCTCAAACAACCATGTATTTTAACTACTGTATTTTTCAGGAATTACATGGGCATGCTGCTTATAAAACTTCAATTATGTTTATTTAATTTCAGTAGTGCATTTTCTGGTTGGCTCATCATCCCTTATCTCAGTACATTGTACAAAGCCCCATGTGCAATGGGCAGCACATTTGTATATCTTACGACAAGGGGAGCGCTCTGCATTAGTGAGAGCAGGGGCCGCGGCTTTGTCAGGACATGCGACATGCGCTGCTGATAGGGCTGGATTAAGGGGGGGGGCACAGGGGTGGTCTTCTCGCTGCTCCCACACAGGGTCGGTCTGACCCTGCAATAGCAGAGAACAGCTGCCCAGCAGCACCTCTACCTAGACGGGGGCTGCTGCGTCTCTGTGTTCTGCTGCTGCATGCACAGTCACAGTGACAAATCAGCATCATGTGACACATTACGTCCATGACACAGATATGCGCATCCTCCTCCTTGATGTCCACGTAGGGCCGGCGCTAGGCAGCTCTGCGCCCAGCGCCGTCCTGTGTTGCCGCCCCTTCCCTCCTCCGCTCCCTCCCCCTGTGCTTAAATATCTCCTATAGCGCTGGGAGGAAGGTGGGCGTTTCCTGCGCCCTCCGGAAACAGTAGCGCTCCGGGCGACGGACTGGCTTGCCCGTGCCTGGAGCCGCTACTGTGTCCACGCTAAGAGAACGTGTCGTGAAACTCCCCAGTGTTCCTGCCATACAAAGCCAAAGAGTTTCCCCACCACCACTGCTTGTTTAATGGAGCACAGTGCCACACACCACCAGGGCGTATGTTCCAATTTCACCTGGCACATTACAATGCCCAGCATACCCAATCGCTCCACAATGCATCAAATACCTAACCCAGTTATATTGTACCTGCTGTATTCCTGTGTCTACAGACACCTGTATTTCTGTCTGGTTAGTAAACCTAAGAACTGGTGAAGCTGTTTCACATGTGGACTAACCGCCACCAGAACCATTGCAGCGCACTTCACCAATCCAGCACGCACAATCACTACTTCCAGAGTACTGTTAAGTACCCCAACTCTGTTAATACTCTGTTAATAGGTTATGGACCCCTGGTCCTTCCCTGGTTACTCTGCTAATATTTATACGGAGCGTCTGCCCCTTCATATATCATGGAACTATATGAGCCCCATTTGGGCTTATGTGCCAGGTTCCAGTAGAACCCAGGATAGATGGTTTTGTGGTCTGGATGGGCAAACACACTATTCCTATGCCATGGGCTGTCGCAAATTACATGGTTGTCAGTATGTTGTTTAAAGGTGTAATTGCCATAAATGTACAATTAAAAAAAAAAAAAGCTAGAAATAAAAGCAATTGTTATATACGTACTGTAATAGGATGATAATGTTTCTTAGAATGTTATGTAACAACATTTATTTTCTAACTAAAATACTGAGGTCGAGTCACAAAATGACTTAGGGGTCTATTTACTAAGCAGTGTTAGGAGACAGAGTGAAAATTGATAAGGTGCCAGCCAATCAGCTCCCAATTGTCATTTTTCAAACACAGCCTGTGAGATGGCAGTTGGGAGCTGATTGGCTGGCACCTTATCACTTTCTTATCACTTTTCACTCTGTCTCATAACACTGCTTAGTAAATAGACCCCTTACTCTGCACTAAAGTCGGGTGTGTTCACCAAGGAATGTTAAAGCCATACAAAAATTTGACCTATGATTTGTAAAAACACTTTGACCCAGCTAGGAAGATAAAGAGGCAGAAGAGGCAGTTGCTTGGGTCCAGCAAGGTTTTGCGTAATGCAGTACATATACACATAGAAAGCCCTTGTAAAAACATAGGGCCTGATTCAGCAAGGAACGCACGGATGCAGACACACGCACTCATCCGCTGCGAGAATATGCTAATTGCATACGCACGGAGACCGCAGCACAAGATGCAGACGCCCAGCCCCATACTAATCCGCCCATCTCCCTCTACTCACAGCCTGATCAGCATGCAAAATAGTGTAAACATCGGTAACATCGAGAACCATCGGACCCATTAGCATAATAGTGGTTGACCTGACCTGCCGCAGGAATTTGGCCGCTTCCTGTGTACAGCTGCCGGTATGGCTGCGTATGCCGCCACACTGCCTTAATTATGCACACCACTATAATGGCGTTATAACGCCTGCGTTCACTTGACCACTTCCCATAACCACCCACAAACGGCACTTCCCGTCAATCAATTTTGGAAGGGACTGCGTGTATTCCTATCGCACTGGCTAGTTCACGCACGCGCAGTGCGATGCATGCGCAGTGCAAAAACATCTGCCAAGAGCGCGCGTTCTCTCCTTTGCGTTCCTTGCTGAATCAGGCCCATAGTTGAGAACAATTAGTAACTGGAACAATAGTTTATGATAATGATCCAATAGTTGCAACTAAATATATTGAAGATTAAATAATGAATGACCATAATAGCTCTGACTATAAAGCAGTGGTTCTCAAACTCAGGGCCTGATTCAGAGCCACTCGCAAAAAGCGAGCGCTCGCTCTGAATCGGGGCGGCCGCTTTTTTTAAATTTTTAAACCGGCCTCCTGGCCGCTCGCATAGCTGTGGGTGACCACCCACAACTTTTGCTAGCGGCCAGGTGATGGTCGCGACCATCGGGCTTGCGACGAGACCCTTGTGGTAGGGTCTCGTTCCCACAAACCCCAGTGAGCTTCCTGCTCTAATAGAGCAGGAAGCTCACTACAGACATCACTAGTGATGTCAGTAGGGCCGCTCTCAAACGGCAGGCGTTCCTTCGGGAACGCCTCTGTTTGGCCAGCCACCCCCCCTCCCCACCAGAAAACGGGGCGAGCTGTCGATCAACATCAACAGCCGCCCCGTTTGTAGCGAGCCCCGGAGCGAGTGAATTTCTCACTCACTCTGGGACTTGCGCACGCCGCGCGTGCGCAGTGCCCCACCATCGACCTGATTGCGAGCGGCACCCTAACAGTCCAGGTTTTAAGGATATCCATGCTTAGCACAGGTGACTTAGGCCCTCATTCAGAGCCACTCGCTAGCAGCAGTACGCTCGTTCCGAGCGATGGTCGCACATCTGCGCATGCGTATGGATCGTTATACGCATGCGCGAACCAGTCAGTGCGGCCGAAATTCATGTGCTCGCAAAATAGCGAATGCCTGCTATTTTGAGTGACAGAATGAGGCGTATGTGGGTGGTAACAGGGGAAGGTGCTTGAAAATGGGGATTGGAGATCCGAACGCAGGCGTGCTTAAAGGTCAAAACGGGCGTTTTATGGGTGTGCATAATTAATACAGCAGCGTCATTGACCACGTCACTGGGTTATTTTATAGCCAGAACTGCTCGCAAGATTGTGGTAGCAAAAACCAACCACAAGAATAGCGAGCAGTTCATACGCTGGTCGATGTACTCGATTAATCTAATAAATAGCGGACATGACGTATGGTGCGTGCGGCCAGGGGGCGTTTTTAACAAATAAACGAGCGTATGTTTTGCTCGCTCGTTCAGACTTAGAGGTGTGAACAGACTGCAATTTGCGAACTGATCATTTGAATAGCCACCCCTTGTTTTTGAACGAACGACCGCAAATAGCGAACGGCTCTGAATCAGGCCCTTAATTAGCACCTCAGTCAGTTTAATTATATCTGTGCACAAGAATGGACATCCTTAAAATCTGGACTGTTAAAGTGCCATGAGGACCGAGTTTGGGAAACCCTGCTATGAAGTGAGTATTAATACACAGTGTGACATATCAAAAATAATTTACTAGCCTTTGATTCTCTTTAAACACAAGAAAATATACTGTATTAAACGTGAAGCAGTGCTATTTTGTTGATAAATAATTATACAATAATACGAGTAATAATAAGGCCTTCTATGAAAACAGTGGGAGTGGATACAGTAGGTACATTCCATAAATTGTTAATTTCAAATTATTCCACTTGGAAGTGAAGAAGGTGTGATCCAAGAAACGGTCTGCCGTACATATTTCAATGGAGAAAAAAGATTGACTAAGTAGAGGTTTACAACAGGATCCATTGTTGAGGCATGTTCTCACACCTGCCATTTATCAGCTTTATGTGTGTGTAAAGTTTTAATTTAATTTGATTATAATTTGCAATTTCCTGAAGAGAAACATGACTGAAGCTCTATGTAATTTTATTCAATTCCTGTTTTTAAGTGCAATGACTCGCAGTGCAGTTTTTGTTTCATTACAGCGCGTCTGAAGCCGTCAATGTACTTGAAAACGCACATTCATTTAAATGGAAATGTACTGTAAACCCAATGAGAGGCCATGTGTTGGAAATGATGTGTGTGCAGGTGTTGATATTGCAGAGTTCTCTAGGCACACTCCAACGGATGATACAAACTATGAAACAGCCCAGTAACGTAACTGGTGGTGTTGGATTATTGATAGATAGCAGGTACAGCCATACTCACTGTTACATGAACACTGGTAATGGAGCAGAGCTTGACCGAGGCGGGTTCTATATTGCTCACCAGCCAGTGAGTGTATGCTGCTTGCAGGTAGCGGTGCAAGATGTTGAAACAGCATTAAATGTAGGTATTATCCAGGTGTCTCATATAGGAGGAGGGGCTCTAGACTGCACACCCTAATAGTAATGAAAGGTGCTATCAAAGGTGCTATCATGCGGAGATTTTAAAGTGACATATACACAAAACAGAGTTGCAGATGCACTATGCGATCATTACTGTATACATTTAAATTTATTATATAGAATTTCAGAGGTAGTTTGCATATCAATGGCCACTGATACGGGCCTGCCCACCAGCGTCAAGGTCACCTCTTTGAGCAGGTCCCTAACACTCTGGGGTTCACATCTGGGACGCAGGGCACCCCAAAAGTCAGCCCAGCTTGTTAATTACTTTACACACCTGATACTTTAACACTTCACTGTCACCCTTTTTTTCGTGTGATGCCCTGGGGAGGTCTTTGGCTGGGCTGACTTTTGGGGTGCCCTGCGTCCCAGATGTGAACCCCAGAGTGTTAGGGACATGCTCAAAGAGGTGACCTTGACGCTGGTGGGCAGGCCCGTATCAGTGGCCATTGATATGCAAACTACCTCTGAAATTCTATATAATAAATTTAAATGTATACAGTAATGATCGCATAGTGCATCTGCAACTCTGTTTGTGTATATGTCTCATATAGGAGCTAAGTAGAAGACTACTATTTCCCACCATTCACTCTTACACAGCAAAGACAAGATGGCCCCTGCACAAGATCAGTAGTGACCATTAGAGCCGTAACTAGACTTTTTTGGTGCCCTGTGCCAGATAGAGAATCTGCGCAACCCCCCCCACTTCCCTCCCAATTTTTAACTAGGGAAATGTGCACCTGACAAAGGGCCATGGCCTCATGAGGAAGGGCCAGGGAAGAGGTAGGGGAGGCCAGGAGATGCTGGGGATAAAAGATGAGGAAGCTACAAGTGAGAATGATAATAAACAGGAAAAGTGACAGGCCCAAACAGCGCCCCCTGCCCTCCGGTGCCCTGTGCCATGGCACAGGTTGCACTACCCTAGTCACGGCCCTGGTGATCATAGGCGAAACTAGAGATCTGGTAATGGATGGTCCCAGTTTTAGCTAGGGATGTGCGCTGGACCATTTTTGGTGGATTTGGCTCTGATTCGTCGTCCGGCTTTGGATGTGCCAAACCTCCCATAACTGGATTTGGATATTTTACAAAAAAAGCTAAAATCACATAATTTTTTATTTTTTTTCCTAGAGTAATATTAACCTCAATAACATTAATTTCCAGTCATTTACAGTCAATTTAAACCACCTCACAGCTTATAATATTGTTTTCACCATTATTGGCCAAAGGTTGCAGTGAGCTGACTGGTTACTAAGTGACAGAGCAGCGGCGCAGCGGCACAGACACCACAGTTTAAAGCACATCTATGAAACATTGCCACACAGCAGTGGCAGAAATGAGAGAGTGCAAGATGGAATTGTCCTTGGGAATGTTGGATATTAAAAAGGACATGCACACTTTAACAAACCAAGCACTTCAGCGACAAGGACTGCCACTTTTGTGGCTGAAGTGCTTGGTTTGTTAGGCCCCCACAAAACAAGCTACCAATCTGCTTAAGGCAACAGCTCTACAGTGGCAAGATATCATCGTCATTGCCATCCTCACCCTCATCAGTGTGTAAATCATCCTCACACAATATTAATTCATCCCCGCTGGAATCCACCATTACAGAAGACTCTGTTCTGTCACGTAATTGCCAGGAAAGGTCTTCCTCATGGAATTTCCAGTTCATTTTGATGACATCATCTTATCCACATTTTGAGGAAGTAGCCTCCTACACCGTTCACTCACAAGGTTCCCAGCTGTGCCGAAAACTCTCTCTGAGTACACACTGGAGGTGGGCAGCTTAAGTAATGCAAAGTCAGTTCATACAAGGGCCTCCAAATAGCCTTTTTCTTCCAGTACTCGAAGTGACTCTGTGACATGTTTATTTTTATGGTGTCATGAAAATAGTCCTCCACCATTCTGTGGATGGTGATCGTATCAGAAGGAGCTATGGTAGAGGTGTCACTAATGTTGGGCAATTCTTTTAGACCCGACCAGATGTCAAAATGTTTGGTTGACTTATCTGCATCACCACTGGGTCTTTTGGGAAAGCCGATTTTTTTTTCTGGCTACTGCTGAAGAAATTGAATGAGGAGATGTCGTAGTGCTTGTGACACTAGTAATAGGCACAATTCTAGGTAAGTCCTACAAGTTTTATATACTGTAGTGCAACTTTGGTTCATTTTTGGGGCGTGGGTCCCCCTGGATTGCCTTTGGTTGATCTGTTTCAGGGCACCACATTATAACACATTTTTCTTTTATAACACATTTTAACCCTTCACTGTTTGTTTATTATATATGTACCTCACTTTTTATTTTCATTCTTTATATGCAGCAGTAGCTGCTCCTAACTATCTCTTTCACACTGCACTTTTCTTACTATGGTGGTGCCCTGGGGCGGCTTAGCTGGGCTAGTTTGGGGGTATCCTGCGCTCTGGATTTGAATCGTAGTATGTTAGGGACCTACCCTACAGAGGTTACCTGGATATGGTGGGTAGGCCCATAACCTTGGCCAAGATTATGCTAAAAACCTCTATTGATTGCAAAATTTTATTGCATTTATATATTATTAATAATTTGGAGTTGTGCACCTGAGATTTGTCTGTTTTTGTGCCTGCAATTTGTCTCATCGGGTAGCACTTCCCATTATATATATATTTAGGGTGTGCAGTCCAGAAATCTTTCCCATATGCTTGGGACACTTGCCAACTTTCTCACCAATAGCTCTTTGCATCTTTTAAGATCTGGGTCAGTTGGAAAGAAAGACACAGCATACGACTTAAACCTAGGATCAAGCATGGTTGCTAAAATGTAGTGATAAGATTTCAAGATCATGGCCACCCGTGGATCCTGGCGAAACAAATAAAGGACTTAGTCTGGCATACTTTGCGGATGCGATTTGTCTAATCTTCTCCTTCAATTTCTCCAGCTGATTTTCCAAAAGCCTAATTAGGGGAATCACCTGACTCAAGCAAGCAGTGTCAGCACTCACTTAACATGTGGCTACTTCAAATGGTTTGAGCACCTTGCACAAGACAGAAAGTACTCTCCACTGTGTTGGGCTAAGGTACATTCCACCTCCTCTCCCAATGTCATGGCTTGTTGTATAGCTATGGATTGCTTTTTGCTGTTCCTCCATCCGCTGAAGCATATAAAGGCTGCAGTTCCACCTTGTTACCACCTCTTGCTTCAGTTGATGGCAGGGCAAATTAAACTGTTCTTGCAGGTGCTGCAATCTCCTGCATGCTGTTGCTGAATGCTGCAAATGTCACAACATTTTTCGGGCCACATACAGCATCTCCTGCACGCTCCTGTCATTTAAAAAAAAAAAAACCTGCACCACTAAGTTGATTGTGTGAGTAAAACAGGGGATGTGTTGAAATTCACCCAGCTGTAATGCTTTCACAATATTTGTGGTGTTCTCAGAAATCACAATACCTGAGGAGAGTCCAAGTGGGGTAAGCCATGTATCTATGACATCTCTTTTTCTAAGAGGTTGTCAGCGGTATGCCTTTTATTGAATCCGGTGATACACAGAGTAGCCTGCCTCAGAATGAGCTGGTGTTGTTTGTTAGATACTGCTTCTGCTGCTGCTGAAGGCAATTCACCCACCCAGTGGGCTGTCAGTCATGTAATCTTTAGTTTGCCCACTACCGCTTGTCCACATATCTGTGGTTAAGTGGACAGTTGTTACAATGGCATTTTGTAGGGCAATAATTACGTTCTTTTTAAAGTCCTGGTGCAGCCGAGGAATAGCTTTTCAGGTAAAATGAAACCGAGATGGAATTTGGTACCGGGGACACAGGACCTCAATTAACTTTGTAAAACCCACTGCATTAATTGTGGATATTGGACGCAGATCTAATACTAGCATAGCTGTCATGGCGTCAGTGATCCGCTGTGCGACTGGGTGAGAGCTGTCATACTTGCTTTCCCTTGCAAGAGATTCTTTAACAGTCAATTGTTTGTTAAACTACTACTAGTAGTCTTCTTGGTCCACTTCTGAGATGAAGATCCACCAGCAGCAGAAGCAGGCCTAGTGCTCAAGGATTCTTCTGAGGAGTCCGGGAAAGTGGATGAGTCACCTAGCAAACTGGATGCCAGACTACCTCTGATCATTTCTGAGGATATTGAGGATGAAGGTGTTGGCGGTGAAGATTGCAGATGCTGGGATCTAGTAGAGAGAAGGGAGCTAGCTGATGCTGGACTGATTGTTATCTTTTAGCACCAGTTTGTGATGTTCTAAAATACTTGTCATGAGCTCGCTGCAGATGACGTAATAACATGGAGGTTCCTAGATGCTTAACATTCCTACCTCTACTTACATTCCACAACGGCTACATATGGCTTGACAATGTTGTCAGGATTTGGGTAAAAATTATTCCAGACATAAGAGGTGGATTTGTTGGTCCTATGCCCAGGCATGACAATGGCCTTCTTCTTATCATGGCCAAGAGCTGCTTCCACCAGTGCCTGACACAAACCACATCCTCAATATCCTAATTAGTGCCAGCGTCAGCTACATAAATATTCCCCTCATCCTCTTGCAATTCCACGTTGGCATCCTCAATTTCTATGTCATCAGCAATATTTATGCTGCTCATCCCCACAAATACAGAGGGAGCAGAAACTGTGGAAGGCGGCTTCTCTGAAAGGTCAGGCTCACACAGAGCACTCATGGACACACTTAGACCTACCTCAGGGATTTCTGATATTTGTATTTCTGAATGCACAAATGATTGATCTACTGCCTTAGTGGTTTTCAGTTTTTTTACGCTTCTTCTAACAGGTCTTTCACTGTCATCATGAGAGGCACAAGATGCCTCACTGACAGGTGCAGAACCACCACTAAGAAATAAAGGCCAATGCCTGAGCCTTTCCTTGCCACTGCGTGTGGCAGGGCCGGACTGGCCATTGGGCACTTCTGGCAAATGCCAGAAGGGCCGATGGCTAAATGGGCCGGTTTGGATGAGCGCAGGCTTACCGGGCAGTACACCCACCCGGGCGGCGCCATGCTCAGAGTCAGGAAGGAATTTTCACTAATGCGCGGCCACATCATTGCGCGATGACGTCATGACGCATGGAGGTGGAATCGCACGAGCGCTCTTCATTCAGAGGAGCCGCACTTCCGGGTTATAGTGCCGGTAATGAATTGGTAGATTAAACCCGGGCATCAGCGACAGAAGTGCAGCAGCGTCACAGAGGACTGCATACGGGAACTGTTTAAAACCTTCTCTTCACACTCCAAAACTACATAAGGTGTCTCTCTCTGCCATCTCCACCATTAGTTTCCTTCTGTCTCTCATCTCACCATATTCCTCCTCCTCCTCTTACTCTCTTCCATCTCCCCTGGTTTCTTCTCTCTTTTCAGTTTCCCCTATTCTCCTCTCATCTCCCCCTATACCTAAACTGCTGTCTGTTCATATTCATCCTGTCTCCCCTATTCCTCCTGTATACTGTCTTTCCCTATTCCTACCTTCTATATCTCATCTCCCCCCTATTCCTCCTCTCTCTCTAGCAGGTCGCCCTCTTTCTCCTATGTCTCTCCCGACTTCCCCTACTCCTCCTCTCTCTAATGTCTCTCCCAACTTCCCCTATTCCTCCTCTCTCTCTCTCCCAGCTTCCCATATTCCTCCTCTCTCTCTAGCAGGTCCCCCTCTTTCTCCTATTTCTCTTCCGACTTTCCCTATTCCTTTTCCTTTTCCTTCTCTCTCTCTCTCTCTCTCTCTCTCTCTCTCTCTCTCTCTCTCTCTCTCTCTCTCTCTCTCTCTCTTCCAGCTCTCTCTCTCTCTCCCAGCTCTCTCCCAGCTCCCCTTATTTCTCCTATGTCTCTCCCAGTTCCCCCTATTCCTCCCATGTCTCTCCCAGCTCCCCTTATTTCTCCTATGTCTCTCCCAGCTCTCCCTATTTCTCCTATGTCTCTCCCAGCTCCCCTTATTTCTCCTGTCTCTCCCAGCTCCCCCTATGTCTGTCCCAGCTTCCCCAATTTCTTCTCTCTTGGGTCTCCCTGTTCCTTCTCTCTCTCTCTCTCTCTCTCTCTCTCTCTCTCTCTCTCTCTCTCTCTCCCAGCTTGCCCTCTTTCTACTATGTCTCTCCCATCTCCCCCTATTCCTCCTCTCTCCCAGTTCCCCCTATTTCTCCTATGTCTCTCCCAGCTCCCCCTATTTTGCCTATGTCTCTCCCAGCTCCCCTTATTTCTCCTGTCTCTCCCAGCTCCCCCTATGTCTGTCCCAGCTTCCCCAATTTCTTCTCTCTCTCAGCTCTCCCTGTTCCTTCTCTCTCTCTCTCTCTCTCTCCCAGCTTGCCCTCTCTCTACTATGTCTCTCCTGTCTCCCCCTATTCCTCCTATGTCTCTCCCGTCTCCCCCTATTTCTCCTATGTCTCTCCCAGCTCCCCCTATTTCTCCTATGTCTCTCCCAGCTCCCCCTATTTCTCCTATATCTCTCCCAGCTCCCCTTATTTCTCCTATGTCTCTCCTAGCTCCCCCTATGTCTGTCCCAGCTTCCCCAATTTCTTCTCTCTTTTGGCTCTCCCTGTTACTTCTCTCTCTCTCTCTCTCTCTCTCTCTCGGCTCTCCCTGTTCCCGCTCTCTCATCTCTCTCTCTCTCGGCTCTCCCTGTTCCCTCTCTGTCTCTGTCTCTCTCTCTCTCGGCTCCCCCTGTTCTTTCTCTCTCTCTCGGCTCTCCCTGTTACTTCTCTCTCTCTCGGCTCTCCCTGTTCCTTCTCTCTCGGCTCTCCCTGTTCCTTCTCTCTCTCTCTCGGCTCTCTCTCTCTTTCTCTTTCTCTCCCAGCTTGCCCTCTCTCTACTATGTCTCTCCCATCTCCCCCTATTCCTCCTATGTCTCTCCCAGCTCCCCCTATTCCTCCTATGTCTCTCCCAGCTCCCCCTATTCCTCCTATGTCTCTCCCAGCTCCCCCTATTTCTCCTATGTCTCTCCCAGCTCCCCCTATTCCTCCTATGTCTCTCCCAGCTCCCTTTATTTCTCCTATGTCTCTCCCAGCTCCCTTTATTTCTCCTATGTCTCTCCCAGCTCCCTTTATTTCTCCTATGTCTCTCCCAGCTCCCCCTATTTCTCCTATGTCTCTTCCAGCTCCCCCTATTTCTCCTATGTCTCTCCCAGCTCCCTTTATTTCTCCTATGTCTCTCCTAGCTGCCCCTATGTCTGTCCCAGCTTCCCCAATTTCTTCTCTCTTTTGGCTCTCCCTGTTCCTTCACTCTCTCTCTCTCTCGGCTCTCCCTGTTCCCGCTCTCTCATCTCTCTCTCTCTCGGCTCTACCTGTTCACGTAGCTTGTCTACACAGAGGGCTATGACCCACGGAGTCCCGATGCTTTTCATTTATTTCATACACAAAGGACAAAGGCCCACAGAGTCATGGTGCTTGTATCATACTTGCCGACTATCTGGCTGCTCCTTCCGGGAGGGAGCAGCCAGATCTGGCAGACCATGGGGCATGGCCGGCAAAAGGGGGCATGGCCGGGCCGAAGGCAGTTTGCGGGTGTGTCAGGGGGTGGGGCCACTTGATCGCCTCATTTTGGCCACGCCCCCGCTACACAATGCCGAAAAAACACATTGTGAAGCAGGGGGCGGGGCCAAAATGACGTGAATCGCGTCAGCGCCCCCCCCGCTGCGGGGGTTTAACAGGTACTGGCGGGGGGGAGACGGGGGATCGGCGGCAGGCGGGAGGCTTGCCTGCCTTTCCAGGGGGCCGGGAGCTGCCTCTCTCTCTCTCTCTCGGCTCTCCCTGTTCCCACTCTCTCATCTCTCTCTCGGCTCTCCCTGTTCCCTCTCTGTCTCTGTCTCTGTCTCTCTCTCTCTCGGCTCTCCCTGTTCCTTCTCTCTCTCTCGGCTCTCCCTCTCTCTCTCTCGGCTCTCCCTGTTCCTTCTCTCTCTCTCTCTCGGCTCTCCCTGTTCCTTCACTCTCTCTCTCGGCTCTCCCTGTTCCTTCACTCTCTCTCTCCTTCTCCTCCTTCTCCTTCTCCTTCTTCTCCTTCTCCTTCTCCTTCTCCCTCTCCCTTCTCTCTTTCTTTCTCGTTCTCTCTCTTCTCTCTGTCTCTCTCCCTCTACCTGTTCCGTCTCTCTCCCTCTCCCTATTCCGTCTCTCTCTGTGTCTCTCTCTCTCCCTGTCTCTATCTCTTTCTCCCTCTCCCTATTCCTTCTCTCTCTCCCTATTCTCTCTCTCCCTATTCTCTCTCTGTGTGTCTCTCTGTCTCTCTCTCTGTGTGTGTCTCTCTCTCTTTCTGTGCGTGTGTCTCTGTGGTTGGCTGTCTCTGTGTGTGTGTGTCTCTCTCTCTCTCTCTCTCTCTCTGTGTCTCTGTCTTTCTCTCTCTCTGTGTCTCTGTCTCTCTTTCTGTGGCTGTCTCCCTCTGTCTCTGTCTGTCTCTTGTCTCTCTGGTCTCTCTCATTCTCTTATGTTGGTTCCCATCTTTCCTTTTCTCTCTCCCCCAGCTCCCCGAATTCCTCCTATTTTTCTCCCGGCTCCCTGCTTTCCTCCTCTCTCTCTTTCCTGTCTTCCCTTTTCTTGTGTGTGACCTGCACCAGTGAAGTGCCAGCTTTACCTATAGGGGCACATCCACTAGACGATCTACTCCCTGTCCAATCTCTAAACGATTTTCCCTTGATTTTTTCCCTTGAAATTTTATCTTTCAGTCTGAATGATTTGCAAACAATCTTTAATAGATCAAGTGAAATTGACCTGCATGTTCAGTCAACTGACGAGACGATCAAACGACCAGCGGGAGCGCGCATCGTTGATCGTTAACAACCAACACTGCACGATTTCTAAGCTATTTTTAAACGATTGAATGATAACGACGTCGTTATCGTTCAATCGCCTGCTACAATCGTTTAGTGGATGCTCCCCTTAAGGCTGTGTACACACTTATAGATATCTGTCCAAACTGTCTGGTGGGAAGAAAAATATGGTATATTCCAGCATCTGGGAGCAAATTTCTATTGTTATTTGCTCCCATACATTCCCAGATTTTCCTTCCCACCAAATGGATTGGACAGATATATCTATAGGTGTGTACACAGCTTAACAGAACCAACACAATACCAAATGTTTGACAATGGCACATGTTTGACTCCCCTGCAGGATGTGCTCTGTTGTTTGTGTACTTGTATGTTCTAATTTTAATTATATTTGTAGGAGTATAGACTAAGAAATGGGAGGGGTTAGGGATAGTAAAGGGAGGGGTCTATGCCAGGAGCATGATGATGATGCGAGGTGGGCCTGTGTGCTCTTAAAATGCCAGGGCCTATTTTAAGTCCGGCCCTGGCGTGTGGTGAATGGTATATTGCCAATTTTCTGTTTTTCTGCACTAACATTTAGAGTTTTTTTGTGTTTACCCGTGTGAAATCTCGATTTTTTTATTTATTTCAGAAAACAGTTTTTAAAGCCTCTACGCCCTTGAGTATCAGCTTTAGATGATAGTGAATGACTAGTATTGTCATCATGCCTGGTTCCAGTAGCTGCACTGTTAGCATTTTCTTGCTGCTTCTGCTATTTATTCGGTTGGTTGTCATGATCCATATTGATGAAAACAGACAGGGCTACTGCCCAATTAGTCACAGTGCTTTTATATACAGAGGGCAAAGGCCCACGGAGTCACAGAGCTTGTATACAGTGGGCTAAGGCCCAAGCAGTCACGGAGCTTGTATACACAGAGGGCTATGACCCACGGAGTCCCGATGCTTTTCATTTATTTCATGCACAAAGGACAAAGGCCCACAGAGTCATGGTGCTTGTATCATACTTGCCGACTATCTGGCTGCTCCTTCCGGGAGGGAGCAGCCAGATCGGCAGACCAGGGGGCATGGCCAGCAAAAGGGGGCATGGCCGGGCCGAAGGCAGTTTGTGGGTGTGTCAGGGGGCGGGGCCACTTGATTGCGTCATTTTGGCCACGTCCCCGCTACACAATGCCGAAAAAACGCATTGTGAAACAGGGGGCGGGGCCAAAATGACGCGAATCGCGTCAGCGGCCCCCCCACTGCGGGGGTTTAACAGGTACTGGCGGGGGGGAGATGGGGGATCGGCGGCAGGCGGGAGGCTTGCCTGCCTTTCCGGGGGGGCGGGAGCTGCACCCGTTTATCGGGAGGCTCCCGCCCGAACCGGGGGGGTAGGCAACCCTGGCTTGTATGCACAGAGTGCTAAGGCCCAAGGACGTGTAACGTGACGCTGATGAGAGGACACGGGAACCGCTCTGTGCTGTATGCAGCAGCACTGACTGTGCTGCTAATGACAGTAACACCGGTGCGCGGCAGTGAGCCTCAATCCGGGAACAGGTGTCATTGGACACCTGTTCTCGGCAGGGATACACTGACCCTGTGTGGAGGCCCCTCCATGTATGGGGGCCCAGGGACGATCGCCTCTGTCGCCCTCCCCCCTTATCCGGCCCTGGGAACACCCAAGCCGCGGCTCTGGTGGACTCGGATCCCCGATGTTCGAAGCGGTTCGGATTCGAACAGCTCATCCCTAGTTTTAGCACCTTGTAAGATATTGTGTTACTGTTTCTTGGAAAAAAAAATTCTATCACACACACACCAGTGGCATCCTTCCCGACGGTGTCACCTGGTGCAAAAGGGGCGTGGTCTCATGGACAGTGGGCATGGTCACTTGGGAATGGGGTATAGCCTCATGGGGCGTGCCAGAAGTACGGGTGAGCACTTTGCAGTGCCGGCTCCCTCACATTGTCAGGAGCCGAGTACTGCAGTTAATGCTACAGTGCAGCACCCAGCTCTTGTCACCTTGGTGTCACTTCTCAGCGAGTTTTTGAGGCCCCAGTCAGTTTGAAAGTCTTTTCTTACCTATATGGTGGTTTCTCTGCAATGGGGAACCTCTGAGGATTTGATCCTCACTGGGCAGTGTCTTCAGCAGGTAATCACTATTCATGTAGGAGATCACATTTTCTGGAAGATGCCTGTTTATGTAGCAATATAACCCATGTCATCATCATAACCAGATAATATATTCTGTAGTAACAGAAGTTTTTGTGCAGGAAAAATGTGAATTTACATTATCAAACTTCTGTGTCTCCATCCCCAGCCCCCCTGTGGTTCTCCAGGCTCTCTGTGTCTTTTTATCTCCAGGCCTCCATGTCTCTCCATCCCCAGGACCCCCTACGTCTCTCCATCTTTAGGCCTACCTGTGTCTGTCAGCCCCATTCCCTCAGCCCCAGTGTGTGTTTCTCAGGGCCTGATTCAGAGCCGGACGCTCTGACCAGAGCGCTCGCTCTGAATCAGGGCCCTCCTACCTAAAAATGGAGCGGCCTCTTGGACGCTCGCATAGCTGTGGGTTACCACCCACAGCTTATGCGAGCGTCCATGATGATGGTCGCGATGGTCAAGACCATCGCGACCATCGGGCTTGCGACGAGACCCTGCGGTAGGGTCTCGCTGCCACAAGCCCAGGAGTGCTTTTGGCTCTATCAGAGCCAAGAGCACTCCCACTGACATCACTAGTGATGTCAGTGGGGCCGGCTCCAGACGGAAGGAGTTCCCATGGGAACGCCTCCGTCTGGGCCGCAACGCCCCCGGCACGCCCACCAAAGGGGGCGTGCTGTCAATCACCATCGACAGCACGCCACATTGGTGCGAGACCCATAGCGACTGCTTGGCTGTCGCTATGTGGGTCTCGCGCATGCGCACGACGGAGCTCCCTCCATCGTGCACATGCGCATTAGGGCACCATTGTGCTCACGAGCGGGTCTCAATTAGGCCCTCAGTCCCATTTCCACGGCCCCAGTGCGCGTCAGCGTCATTCGCTAGCCCGTGTCACCCCAGCCCCGTGTTAACTCCACCCCCTCAGTCCTATGCAATCAGCTCCAACCTTCCCACCCCAGCCCCCTGTGCAGTCAGCTACGATCCCTTCACCCAGTCCTGCTCAGTCAACTCCAACCTCCCCCCCCAGCCCCCTGTGCAGTGAGCTCCAACCTCCCCAGCTTTGTGCAGTCAGCTCCAACCTTCCCCCCTCCCCACCCCCAGTGCCGTCAGCTCCAACCTTCCCCTCCAGCCCAATGTGCAGTCAGCTCCAATTCCCCTCTCCCCCCTCAGCCCTGTGCAGTCCAGTGTCCCCCTCCCTGCAGTCGCCGCCACCGCCAGCACTTACCTGCTGCTCCTCTGTTTGGCTGCTTGTGGGAAGAGCTGCTGCTGGGCATGCGCAGCAGCTCCCCTAGCGGCCGTTTTTTTTAAAGCTTCTGCGCATGTGCGTTGCGCAGAAGCTGTACACTAGAGCTGCCCGATCAGAGCTTCGATCGTGGGGGCGGGTGTGGGAGGGTGTAGGGCGGCTGCCGGCCACTGTAGGGACCGGCCCTGGACGGCGGTGGGCGGGCATGCCGGGCAGCAGCGTCTTGGCAAACTGGGCAAATGGGTGGTCCTGTGAACCCCCGGACCACCCCCCAGTTTTGCCTATGGCAGTGACCTTGGTGACCATCTTGGAACAGGGCATGAAGCCTCCCTTGATGGACAGGAAGACTGGAGTCTACACAGTAGCACACCATACTTACCTACTTTGCTGGGCAGCTTTCCGGGAGCAGCAGGAGGGGACCTGCTGCTCTCCTCTTCGGGGGGCGGGGCCAGACGATAGACAGCATTAGGCCCCGCCCCTTTACAGGAAACCCCCGTGATTCGCGGGTCCGTGAGGAGGGGGCGGGGCTAAATGACGCGATTTGCCTAATTTAGCCCCGCCCCTTCCCGACGGACCCGATAATTTTAGGTAAAATCTCCCCATCCTGCCCACTTCACTAGGAAGTGGGCGGGATGCGGGAGATATGCCTACTCTTCCGGGATCGCGGGGGGTTACCCGAAAAATTGGGAGCCTCCCGCGATTCCCGGGAGAGTAGGCATGTATGTAGCACACTCCTCTCTCAACCCCCTCTTCCTCCTTTGCTACAAGCGTCTCCATGTTATACAAACATTTAATTTCAGCTTTTCTGTAGCAACCTGTAAATTAATTTGGTTTAAACACATGAAAAGGCATCAACGTGACACATGATGTTAGCTTGGTCTTCTTGTAAGTTCCTGTGCTGACAGCATGCGTCATAACAACAGTCTTTTGACTCGCGAACTTGGGACTGCTGTCACTATTACGATTATTGTTGTTTTTCACACTTGTGGTTTCTAAATTTTAAAGTGTGGTAGTTGTTATCCTGCACAGGGAAAAAGGCATTGAAATAGATTGCTTTTGAAATTAATATAGAAAGCCAACTAGTGTAGCTAATATAGAGGCAAAGGGGTATATTTGCTAAAGTGCAGGTTTTTAGAATTGGAGATGTTGCCCATAGCAACCAATCAGATTTTGGCTATTATTTCCTAGAAGGTGCTAGATAAATGATAAGTATAATCTGATTGGTTCTATGGACAACATCACCACTTCTAAAAACCAGCACATTGGTAAATATACCCTAAAGTCTCAGTTATAAGATAGGCACTGTTGGTGGTGCTCCCATAGGTTGACAACAGTATAACCAAGTACTCGGAAAGTATTATTGCAAAAAAAGGGGATTGCAAAAATGCCAAAAAGGAAGAACCCTTGGCGGGGCACAGCTTCGACAAGTGAATGAATGATACAGTATGTGATAAAATGTAACTTTTAATACATGTTAGTTTAAAAACAAGAAAAATAACATAGTAAGCACTTTTCCGAAATAGTACAGCATGATACATAATAATTCTAGGCAAATAAGACATGACATAATATAAACATATAATGATACTTCAACAATTTTTATAATTATTAGTTAGCGTTCCAAATGGCTGGGTGAAAATATCAAGGTAAGAAAATTAATCTGCTGATTATTACACAAAATGTTTGTACAGTGATCTCCAGGGCCGGATTTAGGTCTGCGAGGGCCCCTGGGCAACAAACGTGCGGGGGCCCCTATCAATAGAAGTTGATTAGATATATATATATATATATATATATATATGGCACTCAGAAATTTTATTTACGATGTTTCGGGCCTCCGATATCAAGAATATCTTTTCTATGAAGACGCTAAGTGCCGTCAGTTGATACTGATATACAGACACACACACACACACACATGTGTATGTATGATACATATATATGTTAAGATATATATATAGTGTAAATAGAGTAAATATGTAGACAGTAATTAAATATACACCTTGATAAAAGAGCCGGGTGGGCTCTGAAACATTGGTCTACTTCAAGTAAACTATTTTTGCATTTAAAGTCCCGGATTGCCGCCTTTGCCTGGCCTAGACTGACCAAACATTTTCTGCATTACTACTCTTTAGGAGGGCACCTGGGCACCTTATATCTATTTTGGACTAAGAGTGCCGATTAATTTTCGTGTGTGTGTGTGTGTATGTATATATATATATATATATATATATATATATATATTGTGATAGGATCACTGGTAAAGTGGTCTGTGGCAGGGACATTTGTCCCAGATTCCTGTCCTATGTTTTTTAAACCCCAGGAGAAAGTCTGCAGTGTAGTAGGCTTGAGTCTCTTTTGAAAAGCCGGTTTGGGACCTGGAGATTGTGGGTGAGAGGAGAGGGAGGGCTCCACCCACGACCACTCCAGGTTTTGGGCCTTTCAGCCTGGTAACAGGCTCATTAGGGCTTCCAGCTGAAGATGGCCAAGATATGCTTGGTTTGTTTGGGTATGTCTCACCTGGGTGAGCAGACAGGGAGTTTGCTCAGAGCCACTTGGAAACCTAGCTGTGAGGACTGTACTGTGCTTTTGTTGCTGGTGAGGGTATTAGGCCCTGCCAGGTTTTTGTAGTGAGGGAAATCACTTGTAAAGTTAGAGCCCAGACAGGGCTAGGATTTATGTTTATGTTTTCTTTATGTAATTTCTGATATCGTACAATAAAGACTTTCGCCGACTAGCTTGTACTCGCATCCAGACTGGTGTGCTGTTTCCCGGCTGCTGTGTGTGTAAGGAAGGAGTCCATCTACCCCAGGAGAGGGACCCCTAACCCGACTGAACGTCACTATATATGTAAATTCACCTAACTCACAGCAGGAACCTTACTCAGGTCAACGTTTCATTTATTGAAAAATTTTGTCTGGACAAAATTTTTCAATAAATGAAACGTTGACCCAAGTAAGGTTCCTGCTGTGAGTTAGGTGTATTTACACCACCCTTTATCTGTTTAACAAACTCTGTGAGTGCCACCATTTTGGACTGATTTTGAATTATGCAAGTTTGGGAGGCACCCAGGTGAGATGTGTCACGCTGGGAGGCGGTTTTCTGGAAGCTGAGGCCAGAGGCTGCGGGAGGAAATGGAGGCGAGGGCCTGAATGTATGACCTCCGCATTCACGGGTCTTGGTTGTTGGCGAGACCTAGTCAAAGGTGCGGAATCTAACCCACGAGATGGTGTTCGCCAGTGACCCCACCAATCGGGATATGGGCTTGAGCTGCACCTCGTAAGCAGGTCGTGGTCCTTTGACTAGGTGACCAAAGCCTGCGGGAAAAAGGAGAAACGAACACTCGTGGCCCAAAGGGTCGGTGCCAGTAAGGGGCACATAGGGACACTGTACTTGAGGTACAAGGAAGTGTGCACTGCGGACACACTCTACCGGGTTGCCGGTCAGAAAGAGTGCACCACGATGCAATACTGTAACACGTAGATAGAGACCACAGAGTCCAGTAACGAGGTAGGTAGTGGCACCGGAGCCAGCCAGAGATTACAACGCTGGAGAGGTGGGTACGTATAACTACACTCCGGCTGTGATGGTAAAGCACTGGTGAAATGGATAGTATACTGCACACAGGTGGCGGTGGTAACGCACTGGTGGAATAGAGGTATACTGCACACAGGCTGAGGTGGTAAAGCACTGGTGAGATGAATGATATAGCTGCACACAGGCTGAGATGGTAAAGCACTGATGAGATGAATGGTATAGCTGCACACAGGCTGAGATGGTAAAGCACTGATGAGATGAATGGTATAGCTGCACACAGGCTGAGATGGTAAAGCACTGATGAGATGAATGATATAGCTGCTCACAGGCTGAGATGGTAAAGCACTGATGAGATGAATGATATAGCTGTACACAGGAATAGATCACTGGAAGCAAGGGAACCTGGAACGAGAGACCACTAGTAACACTAGCAGCGACAATGGTTGTTCAGGCAACTACCTGATACACAGGAGCCGGAAATATACCCCTGGAAGCCCACTGATTGGTCCACAGCATCAGCTGACCGGCCAGACTGTCAGGGGAGGAAAAGCAGTCAGAGCAGGAAGTGTCATGGCGGCGCCCATGACAGGGACTCCGATCCCCGTGCACCAGGCCTCCCGGGACACAACATCAGGGAGAATGCTCAGCACCTCCCACGTCGCCGCACGAGCCGCCCGACTGCCCGGGAAGTCAGAGTCTCTGACAAGATGGACATGTAAAGTGTTGAGTGCCAGCCATTTCTTGAATATATAATATATATATATATATATTCTCATATGTGAGTATAGGGAGAGAGGGGGCTCGCCGGTGAACGCTAGCAGCCTTGCACATGTGCTGCATCTGCTGACTGGTTGTGACGTCGTCGGAGACTGGGGGCAGGCCGCGGAGGAGCTGAGGGCCCTGCAAAGGCTTATGAGAGGAGCTGCTGCGGCAGCTCCCCCGTCGGCCATTTTTTTTTTCTGTGCAAGCTGCCCAATCAGAGCTTAAAGTTCCGATCGCAGCATCGAAAGCCCGGGGAGGGAGGTCAGTGAGTGAAGGGCAGGCTGAGCGGCCGCCGGCCACCAAAGGTACCAATAGTCATTGACATAGTAAAATTCCAAGTCCAAAGTCCAATGTTAAATCCAAAGTAGATTAGGGTGAGGGTATATTTTCATGAACTTCCAACACAGGTACAGTAGTAGAAAGGTCTTCACACTCCCATTTACCACATCAGGTCATACAGAAAGAGAAGGGAGAAAGACTATCATAGTGTAGTACATTTTAATGGAATATTCAATATAAAACAAAATAAACAGACATCCACAGGATAATATAAAATTCAAGGCGTACCAGATGGTGTTGGTGTACAGAGCACACCTAGAGTCACTTAAATAACACTTCCTGGGAACAGGATTCCGTGGTATCTTCGGCACCCTCTGGCGTCTCTGAAACGTTCCCACCTCCTGGATTGTAGCCTTGTAGCAGTGTTACCAACGTGTTTCAGCTCCAAATGTGAGTCTTTATCAACACCTTGATAAACTATGTCAATGTCAATGACTATTGTCACAGACACTATATAATTACAGTATATCCTATTTTGCGCCTGGGTGATCTTGTTGTTTTGTATATATGCTATTTGGATAGTTTTAGGGATTATTCATTGTCACCCTTTGGCTGCAAAAGTGAAGCGCTGTGTTTTCATCCCATTTTTCTATATATCACCAAAGGTACCAGCCCAGCAGCTCCTTGATAAAAAAAAAAAAAAAGGTTCATTAGGAGGATGTGGCAGAGGACAGTGTGTGGGGGCCCCAGTATGACCTCCCCTGTCACCCCGCTTATAATCCGGCCCTGGTGATCTCCAAAAATGCTGTTTTTTACACAGGATGATACTGGTTAAAAGCCCACACACAGGGCGAAACGCGCATCCAGCAGTAGCTCCCATCGGCGCCGACGGGAGCTCTTATACCGATGATTTTTGAGAGTAAACTTTTTCTTGCCATGAAATTTCACCCAGTTGGGAATTGACAATTCATATGCCATTTTTTCACTAAGGAACACTAGCTAATATTTACAAACATTGTCTTTTTTGCCTAGAATAATTATATTTCTTGGTGTGTTATTTGTGAAAAGTGCTTACTATGTTGTTTTGAAACTAAGATATATTAAAAGTTACATTTTATCACGTCATTTATACACTTTTTGAAGCTGTGTCCTCGCCAAGGGTTCTTCCATTTTGATACTTTTGCAATCCTCTTTTTTGAAACAATACCTTCTGAGTATTTGTGTTTTCAATCTTGCAAAGTCTCTTTTTCTATCTTGGATTTACAGTCACACCAATCAGACTAGTTTTGGCTTCTGAATATCTTGAAGTTTGCTGACTATAATCTATAATATTAGTAAATTCATCATACCTCCAAGGTGGTTTGCCGTTATTTGATCTTGCAGAAGACATTTTCTGTGGATGAACATCCACGCTGATAGTCTCTGACTCAGATATATCTCCAGCTGCTACTCTGCATATTAGCTTCCAACTTTTCTTCAATTTGTATTGCTTCATTAAAGATAACAACTTGTAACTTAACAATGTTTCTGGTATTTGGATTAGCCAAGCATGATGCACTTCACTGTCTTTGAATCCAGCTTTCGTATTTTCTCCTTTGGTATATACACATAGGTCATACTTCCAAAAGTATTAAGATGCCTTACACTTGATTTCAGTGGAGGCTCCAGAGGTGGGGCTGCAATCCAAAATTCAAATAGGGGAGCCACACCAACTGCCAGTGAGTCCCGGCCAGGCAATGTTTGGCAGCGTTTGAAAGGACAGCTGGTGTGGCTCCCTTATTTGAATTATGGACTGCGCTGCAGCCCCAACTCTGGAACCGCCACAGCTTGGTTTTATTTCTGACCATGCTTCAAAAGGTGTTATGTCCTTTAGGGCAACTGTAGGAGAACGGTTTCCACTGTGGACACTGCTTCCATCCAAAACTGCTTGTCTAGGCCTGCATCCTTCAGCTTACATCTGCTCTCTCTACTAGTGTGCAGTTTGCTCATTTACTGACACCATTTTGCTCAGGAGTATAGGCAATGGTCAATTGATGCTCTATTCCATATTTTCTTAAGAATTGCTCCACCTCTCTGTTGCGATATTCTTTTGTTATCAGATCTCATAATCTTAACTCAGTAACCTGCTTAATTTTCTACAAGCCTCTTGTAATCTGCAATTTTTTTTGCCACTTCAGATTTCTCTCTGATAAAGTACATGAAGTAATCTATAAATGAAACAAAGTATCTATATCCAGTCATAGAATTTCATTGGTCCACACACATCTGAATGGACAATTTCAAGTGGTTTTGTAGCTTGAGAAGGGGGACTTCACTGGACCTCGCTGGAGGGGTAAGTATTGGTAAATGCCATTTTTTGCATTTATATCACAGTGATACTAAATGAAAAATTGCGCTGCTGTTTACCATCGTTGATAAATGGGGACCACAGCCTGTAAAATGACAGTTAGAAGCTGATTTTGGAAACGGCTGACAACTTTGTTTCACCACAATACAGCTGTCACATGCAGGTTTCTCTTCATTAGTCACCAACATTCCTGTGACCATCCTACTCTGTAACTTCTGAACACTGTCATATCCAAGGTGACCAAATCTTCTATGCCAGAGTTCCAGTGACTGTGACTCAGTTGCCATCATCGCGTAAGAGTGCTGTGTATCAAGGATGTACAATTGCTGACATCTTGTGTCCATAGCTACTGTATGACGGTCCCTTTTCTATTTCTCACAATGCACTTTCCTTTAGCGAAGTGAACTCTGTGGCCTCTCTGTTCCAGGACACTGATGGCGATAAGATTTGTTCCCAGTGCTGGTAAAAAACACATCTTGGATCTCTGTGACTTTTGTTCTTGTTCAAGTTTTAAAAGCTGTAAGGACTTGATAGTGATAGGGTCTCATTTGTTTAACATGGTGAACCATTCCTCATTGCAATTGAAATGCCTTGTTGCATCTGAATCAATAAACCAGTAATCCTTTCTGCAGCTATCTGTAACACTCAGGGCTGACTCACATCTGCCATTGCATCTCTTGTCTTGTACAGGATTCAGATTCTATTGTCTGCACTCAGGGCCTTATTCAGTGTTGTAAGCAAACCATCTCGGATTGTGAGAGACCTGCGCTTGTGCAGGATTTGTTCTGCACATGTGCAGGTCTCCCTATGCGAGACTGCTTGCAGTTTCAGCATGAATCGTGTCATTGCACTCACACCTGCACACATACCTACTCCATGGTGCTGGTTGGTCCTTTTCTCCATGTAGACATCCTGGGGGCTTGGCAAACTAACAAACTGAATTTGCAATCCTATTGACACTGAAGCACTGTAAGTATATACTGTACTTTACAGTGCTTCCCGGAGAAGGACAGTTTCCCAACATTGTTTCCTGCACCTTAACGCTAATTGGCTAAGAGTCAGACCTCTCTCAGCCAATGAGCGGAAAGTTTCTATGGGCAGCATCTGCTAATTGGCTGAGAGAGGTCTAACTCTTAGCCAAACAGTGCTAAGGTGCAGGAAACCTCATGGGTCTTCTTGTCATTCTCCGGGAAGCATTGTGAAGTACGGTATGTACTTACAGTGCTTCTGTGTCCATGCGATCGCTAATTTGGTTTGTTATTTTGCCAAACCCACAGGATGTCTACATGGAGAATGGGACCGAACAGACACCATGAAGTAGGTAACTATGTAGTGTGAGTGTGAATGCACGTGAGTGTGTAATAAAGAGATGCATGCCCAGCACTCTTATGCTGCATACACACGTAAAGATTTTCTGTCCAACCATCCAACTAGTTGATTGGTTGGAATGAAAATCTGGTAATGTATGGGAGTAAATGATGATCAACAATTTGCTCCTAAATGCCAGAAAACAGATGAAAATGGTCGTTAGACAAGTTTGTTAAATGTTTGATCTAAACAATTTGTTCAAACAACAGTTTTTGTCCATTTTCCGGCGTTTGGGAGCAAATTGCTGATTGTCATTTGCTTTCATACCTTACCAGATAGTCATTCCAACCAATCAACTAGTTGGATGGTTGGACAGAAAATCTTTACATGTTTATGCAGCTTTAGAGATGCTGGGCTGCTTCCAGGCTCTCAGGCAGAGCAGCAGTTAGACTCGGAGTGCTCCTCCTGAAATCCCCCACGCGGGACACTACGGAACACAAGTAGGAGGGCGGGACATTCCCACAAAAAGTGGGAGTTATGAGCAAACACAGGGTGGGGTAATGGATCAAGTGAGGGGAAGCATTGAGTAACTCATTAAGGTTAGTAAAAACTAACTATCACATGCAGGGAAAGATCTTGCGAGAAAGCACTGTACCTGGAAACTCCTTCTCCCACATATATATTTTTTTGCAAAATATTCCCTAAAACTGTGTCTGCGCATCCGCTGTTGGCTTCCCCGCCTCCCCGCTTCGCTAAGCTAACACACTTACCTGCACCCAGGGCCCGATCGGTTAGCTTCTAGGAGATCCGGTCATCTGATGGCTGTGCTTCTGCTCTGTGACCCCGGCCGTCTGATTCATACTATAAACTGAGATGCTGGTCGGGACTTCACAGTATCTCAGTTCACTTTACAGAATAGCTGACCGGGGTTACAGAGCACAGCGATCAGATGACTGGGTCACCGAGGCTCTTAACCGATCACAAAACCCTGGTCCTAGGGTGCAGCTAAGTGTTGTTGGGTTTTTTTTTCTACCTTTTTTTTTTTTACTGTGATCAGCCTGTGGTCTATCAGACACACTGGCTGATCACAGAAGTCTGTTCCGGGCTCTGCTCTCCGTGTCAGCAGGCAGAGAAGGTTGAGCTAGAGTAGGTGAAATGGGGAAGAGGGGAGAGGGGACATGCATAACGCTATCTACAGAAAGTGTTATTATAGCAGGGCTCCCTCCCAGTATTTCTTTTACAATTTACTTTAGTACATTTGAGCAGATCCCATTTCCCATTACAAGAATTTGAAATACGATCTGCATTCTAAAAAAATATGCCGATATTGAGGGTATGGATTTTTTTTTTTTTTTCTTACTAAAGCTACTTCAATTGCCCAATAGAACATTACTGTGATACTTAAATAATGTGAAAAGGGTGTGTTTTCACATTATTTTTAGTAAAAATAATATTGATAAATATGCCCCTTGGGAGGAATTTATCAAAGCTTGTAGAGAGATAAAATTGAAAGAGATAAAGGGGGTCATTCAGACCCACTCGCGAGCGGCTGTCCGCTCGCAAGTGGGTCGATGGTCCCCACTGCGCATGCGCACGACGGAGGGAGCTCCGTCGTGCGCATGCGCGAGACCCGATGAGCGAAGGACTTTCCTTCGCTCGGAGTGTCTCATCAAAGGGGGCGTGCTGTCGATGGTGAGTGACAGCACGCCCCCTTTGGTGGGCGTGCCGGGGGCGTGCCTGCCAGACGGAGGCGTTCCCAAGGGAACGCCTACCGTCTGAAGCCGGCCCCACTGACATCACTAGTGATGTCAGTGGGAGTGATTTTGGCTCTGATAGAGCCAAAATCACTCCTGGCCTTGCAGTTGAAAAACCCAACCGCAGGCTTTTACTCGCAGTTCCGATGGTCGCGATGGTCAAGACCATCGCGACCATCATTCTGCACGCTCGTATATGCTGTGGGTGGTGACCCACAGCTATACAAGCGTCCAGGAGGACGCTCCATATTAATGGAGGTGGGCCCTGATTCAGAGCGAGCGCTCTGGTCAGAGCGTCCAGCTCTGAATCAGGGCCAAAGTACCAACCAATCATTTGCTAACTGTCATTTTTCAAACACAGGCCCCCATTTATCATTGAAGCATAACCCATTTAGCACTTGCTAAAGGAGTTATGCCACCCTTTCTGGATTTAACAAACAGTGGTAATCTAAGATTACCACTGCTTGTCAAGCACCACTCTCTGCATCTTTTAGATGGCCCCCATTGCAGGCAAGAGACCCATGCACATAACACAGGACCCCCGTCACACCCTAATAAATAGGATAGGGTGATAAAAAAAAATCTGCGGAAAATGGGGATTAACAGCGACAAATCCTCGTTTTTCAACCCTGAAAATATATCGTGGCTAAATGAATACCTGGGATAGTGTTAAAACCAATTTGCAAATATTGTGGGGTAAAAATCCTCATGATCTGTGCTAATGCTCAGACTTTCAACCGCACAAGGACAATAATACAAATTAGAGGATTTTATTCAAGGGAAGCTACTTGTAAATGGTCATATGGAGAGGATTGATGGCACATACGAGGCATATGGAGGGGTCTGATGGCATATAAGGAGCATGTGGATGGTTCTGATGGCAAATCATGTGCATGTAAAGAAGGCAGATGGCACATAAGAGGAATGTTGAGGAAGCTGAGGGCACCTAGTAGGCTACTCGATGGGATTGATGGCATATAAATTGGAAGGGACTGATGGAACATTAGGGTCATCTGGTGGTGTCTGGTGCTACAGTACATAAGGGTTATCCGGTGGGGACTGATGGCAGAAAAAGAGCATGTGTGGAGGTCTGGGACATTTGGAGAAGTACATTCTGATGGGTCCCAGAAAAAATAATGTTGCACCCTACATTGTGGAGAATGCTCCAAATTTGAAAGGTCCTGATTGAAGAGCAATAACCACTATTGGGATCCACACTGAGGACACAAGTCATGGAAATAAAACTAGCAGAATAAGTAGGAATCACACCTGCATGACATTATTTGTTTTTGAATTCCAAAGCATGGAGAAAATTATTAGGCTAAGTCACCTTTTATGTTACAATAATACATTCTTTTAGCTGACAGGTGCAATGATGGAGCCAACATGAGAATGTGTCTTTATTAATAGTCATAGCCTTGTAATCTAGAAAAGTATTTAATAAAAGTTTATTATGTAAGCACAAGGTGTGGTTTTTATACTTGCTTATCCTGGGAGAAGGGGTATGAAAAGACCTGGATGTGACATACTGTAATGATGGCATTCACGTCATCAAGTGGCCGAGGCAATGTGTATAATAATGTTTATTTACAGTCGAATGTTATTAGAAAAAGACGAATACATGGAAAAATGCATTTACATGCAAATGCTCCACTGGATGTATCCTGCTCAGCAATACCTGCATATGCGCCAGGTTTGTATCAGGAACAAGTGTAGCATAACAAAGCACAGAGATATGGCAGGACAGTGTTAGTGGTATATGTTTAAATCGGGATGCAGTCAGGGAGCCGACGGTCGAAATGCCGACCGCCAGCTTCTCGACTGTCTAATACCGGCAGGGGTCTAATGACAGGCATCGAAATCCCGACGCCTGTCATTTAACCTACGCCGGGAGCCCGACGCCCGGCATACCGATCACAGGTAAGCCGGGCGCAGACAGCCGCGGGGGGGTGCTGGTGGTGGGTTAGGTTAGGGGTTCCTGGGTGGGACATAGGGTCAGGCACCCCCCCCTGGGAGGGCTAGGCTAGAGGAAGGGGGGTTGCGGTTAGGCACCACCCCGGGAGACTTAGGTTTAGGCTGCGGGGAAGGGGGGGTTAGGTTTAGGCACTTTCAGGGGGTGGTTAGGGTTAGGCACTTGGGGGGGAGGGGGGTGGAGGTTAGGGTTAGGCACCCCTAAAGGAGGGTTAGGGTTACGGGGGGTCAGGTTAGTTAGTACTAACCAAAATCGCTGTTGGGATCTTTACTGGTGCCGGTCTTCCGGGACATGCGTCCGATCCCGTTTAAATCGCATAACACATTGCTACACAATATAATAATGTACCGTATTGAAGTGTCAAATACACAGAACAGAACAGTGGCCAATGCGCCTGATGCAGAGCTGTACGCTAACGCCATCTCAGTTGCAATCCCGTATGCAGCTGCTGTGTGAAACAATGTCGCATCCGCCAGGATTGGCATTGAGACTCCCATCTGCGGCTTTGTAAATCTAAGCATCTGCGTACAAAGACGCAGTATCGGCTGTAGTCCATTCAATTATCATAGTTCTAAGTAGCCTTAAGGCCGTGTAGAAAGGCCGGGTATATTGAGACGCCGGTGCTACTCTCTCTGTGTATGGGATCGCAGACGCAGGCTGTGACATGCCCCAAACACGTTCACAAAATGCATTGCGTTCTATGCCGCCACTTCCCGTTACCTCTTGCAAACGCTCCCTGACTGTCAATCACTCTGCAAGTAAACGGTCACTGCGAGCGACTATGGTAATGGGCTGTGACGCCTGCGATGTGCGACTCAGAATAAATGCGCAAAACTCTGAATTGGGCCCAATGGTATTATTAATCAATGTGAAAGTTACATTTTATCATGTCACATGAAACACACAGATCTGTTATTTTCCCCATTAACCCCTTTTCTGCTGAGGACAATCATTGTCAGTTTTATAAATAAATCAGTCCCTCTATTTCCCAACCCTGGCACCTGGAAAGAGGACACCCAGTTTTGAAAGAGGGGACATACTGCTTCACACTATGAGCTCCTGTAATGTGCCCCCTTAGTTGTTACTCTCTGATGATCACCAGACAATACCTAAAATAGTGCACAAAAAAAAAATTACATTTTCCACAGATGGGGAGCTTCTAAAGCCCAGAACCTCCTCATCTTCTATCAAAAAATAGTCCCATCATTTAAGTGCACACTACTGCAGCCACGACTTTCTTATGCCGCAGCCTAGTTTGGTTACATTTTATTTGGCGTGTTAGAATTAGAGATGAGCGGTTTGGTTCTCCAGGAGACCGAACACACCTGAACTTGAGGGATCCGGGTCGAACCGTGGCATTCCCCCAGTTAAATCCGGGTCTCAAATCGAGGCAACGCGTCATCACGGAAATGTTGGATCTTACGTGTTTTGGATTACATATATATATATATAAATCCCTCCCTGTCAATTATATTACAATTCTAAGTTCTTATTTGTCCCTGACGAGCAGCTCCGCCTTTGTGGGTGAGCTGAAAATACTGCTTTCCTAACTTTAGCAAACAGGAGAAATCAATGACAGGCAGCATAATAATATAACCTGTGTGTTCCGTCCGTCCGCTGCAATGACTGATGCCCTGTGAGCCAGTACATTGACTGGCACCTCTCTCAAATGCTGTGTGTGTGTGTGGGGGGGGTGAGCTGCCCCGTTGCCCCTACCCCCCCCCCCATTCCGGCGCCTAAGTACGGCTGTACCTGCTACCTATTAATAAACCAACAGCACTGGGTAAGTAACATAGCTGTTCATGGTTTGAGGCATCTGCTGGTGTGTGCCTAAATACTCTGCAATAAGAACACCTGCATACACATAATTTCCAACAAATTTGTGGTGCTATAACTCCAAGGGGCTACAAGTGGACTTTTTGAGCATTTACCATGTAGTTCACTTGAATAGGATATTGGTGTGGTCATGTTGAAATGGTGCAAAACAATGACCTACGATAGTAGAGAGCATCCTGTTAATCCTGATAGACATTCTGCTGTGGATACAGGACCTCCCTTCCCTTATTTATCCTTCCATTACCCAGCATTGGTGTATTGGAAAAAGCTTAGGGCCTGATTCAGAGTTGTATGCAAACCCGATGGTTTCTGTACATCTCCGATATATTAGGATCTACGCATGTGCAGAAAGGGTCTTGCGATCTCACTCACAGGACTCCCCAAGCCGCAGCATGAATGACATTGGGAGGCGGAGCAGGGGCGTGACTGGTCAGTGTTCTCGGAAATGGGGGTATGTCACCCTCCATTTTCCTGGTGGGACGATGCCAGGGTCTGATCGGTGGATACAAACTTCCTGGACTCGCAGGCTGCCAGGAACTGGCCAGGCTGAGTAAGTCTCAGCTTACGCAGCCTGGCCGGAGGTGCAACCATGGCGAACGTTGGTTACAATGGTGATCGGAGCATCTATGGACGCTGCACACGGATCACAGGTGCAGTCAGGAAGTGTCTATTTCCCATAGACAGCTCTTACTTGTAGTTGTGCAATCCCGTCCATATCTCGGAATCAGAACCTTAGACAGTTGGAATAAATAGCTTCTATTGTATCACTTCTGGCATCCATCCTGACTGTTCTGCTGCTGCCATGAGGAGTTAGAGAGGAGAGGGTTATATTCTGGTTGGCCAAATGGTGGTTCAGAGCAAGTTGTGTCAGATTGGATATCTTCAAAGAGAATTTGTTCTTCCTAATGTGGAATATTGCCATCAATTTTCAGTATACATTTCCTACACTCTTTGGCAAATGACAAAGCGCAAAATTCAGAGTTGGGCGGTAATGTACAGACGCAGGCTGGTGCAAATAGACTCCTCCAGACTGCATCGCAGATCCGAGTGGTGCATCCTAAGATGCAGCTTCCGATCACCATCGCGGTCACAGCTATCGGCCATCTGAGTAAGCCTAAGCTTACTCAGAATTATTGGTGGAACTGCTCAACTTGGGCCAGGAAGTCTGTGTCAGAAGACGCAGACCCTGTCCTGACTTGGCCTACAAAATGGGGGTGACTCCCCTCGTTTTGTAGAACAATTCTATTTGCTGACCCCACTCCTCCCTCAAAACGCTGCAGCATGTCAATCATGCTGAGGCTTGGGGGAACTGTGTGCTGTCTTGCAGAGGGAGACTGGCACATGCTCAGTACAGATCCTGCATATGCACAGCTCTCTCACAATCGGAGCAGTACACAAACCATCAGGTGTGCACAGGGCACATGGTCAGTAGCTATGGACAACCCATGTCGGGATTCTGTCGCTGGTGTTCTGTAGGCGATCAGGATTCCAGTGCCAGGGTTCCGGCAGACGGCATCCCGGTTGTCGGGATCCTAACCGCATCCCCTTTATAATATGCTATACTCTGTGTTTATGATATAAAAATGTACCAGTTCTCATTAATTTACCACTTACTCAACCACTCCTGCTTAACTAACCATTGTGTACTTTATTTGGACACTGTCATCTATCTACTCACATCTCTCTCTACTGATAGTGTCCTCATTCCTGGTACTGGATTGTAATTGCCACTCTATTAGCTCACCAATTTATAATATTACTGTGCCATTGTTTTGTCACATTGACTACATTGCACTATCACATCTTACTACTGCTTATATCCCTATTGTTCTACCTCCTTTCCAACTCCTCGTTAAACCATTAACTCTGTACCACTCCCCCATCTCTACAGTAACCTATCCCCTCTACCTCCCTCCTCTTATTATCTTTTTATTGCTGTTATCTCACTGCACATCTACCCTTTCCCTGCCATACAATCATGGACATGCTCATTACTTCAGACAACTATCTTACCTTAGTCATGCTGGGATGTAGTCATTTGGTTGATATATATAATGTAGACAACACAATGTCAACCGTTGTTAAAATGTCAACAGGCAACATGTCGACATTCTCTTTATCAGAATGTCAATATTAGGGTTAGGCTGTGGGCTATAGGGTTAGGCACCAGGGGGGAAACTAGGGTTATGCTGTTGGGGGGGAGGGGAGGTTATGGATAGGTTAGGGAACACTTACAGACACGCTTGAGGACCAGAGGTCTGACACGGCAGGGACAGTCACATGACCGTTTAGACCCGGACGCCGCGCCAGAGCTGCTGCAGCCCATAGGAGCAGCTAAGTCACCACTGAGTCACCAGGGACAATATATCGACATCCTAACATGTCGACATTTCATCAGTGTCTACGTGATGAATGTCGTCATGGTCAATGTCAACATTCTCATGTCGTCATATCATACCGCATCCATCATGCTTTGCTGCTCTCACTTCCTTTCCCCTATCCTCCTATACCTCATGTCCTACCCTCTTACCTCCCTCTTTTCTTTCCCCTCCCAATCTCCCTGCCCTTGCTCACGCTGGGGGGCCTCTCTCTTTTCAGTGTCTGGGTGCTGCACGCATGCACGCAGCCTCCACCCACTGCTGCTCTGCATAGTGAGAGGGTGCCCTCCCATCAGGGCCGTATCTATAATGAGTGCAGGTTGTGCGGTGCACATGGGCCCCTCAGTCCAGGGGGGCCCACACCGCACAACCTGCACCCATACATTTTTTTTTTTATCCTTTCCTCTCCGACGTCCCCACGGAGTAGTGCTACAGAAAACGCATGGGAAATGGCCACCGCGGCCATTCTCTCTGCATTTTGCGCATGCCATTTTCCCGATCTGCATAGACAAACGCAGGGGAGGTTTCCGTCTGCCTGGAAACGCCCTCCCCAGCCCACACCATGACCACAATAGAAATAGTAATATAATAGAATGTTACTAGTGCTGCATGTTCTTCTCAGTATCACAAATGAAATAATTAGCACCACCTGTGGATCTTTTAACATGTATCAGCCAGTAATAAATAACCTGTGCACCAACTAGAAGATTCTGGAAAACATGCACTGTTATGCTGGGCATACACTACCAGATAAAATGTCTGTCAGACCGACATACATTTTATCTGGCCGGCTGCCAGCCGCAGAAGTCGCCGGCATACACTGTGAGATTCTCTCACAGTGTATTCGGCAGACATCTGTGCTCTGCCCCCGGGGGAGGAGACATTTCCCTGTTCCTTCCGTAGGAAGGAACACAGGAAATGTCTGTCTGTCGGCTGCGCTGGGCATACACTGCCCGATGTGGCCGACAGTTTACCCACTAAATATCGCATCGGACGGGCATGCTGGACAATCCAGCATGCCCGACCGAGGGTTAAATATATTTAACCCTCGGTCGCCCCCCCACACGCTACAATTATCGCGGCGATCCGCCGATATCGGGCGGATCATCCCGATAATTTTAGCGTGTATGGCCAGCATAAGAGATGCACTGCTATAGAGCCCAATATGTACATATACAGTGTGCTGGGTTCTTCTGCTGCTCCCGTACTTGCTCCAATAGTCTGGAATGGTGCCCACATCTAAAATAAATATGTTCAGCTCAGGCAGGATGGCCCTACTGGCGCATCTAATGGCTTACTGTGATCACTGGTCCTGTATATGCTGGAATTATGACACACAATATACTTTGTATGACGCTTATTAAAGCTGGTTAAGTACTAATTCTGCCCTCTTCATTGACAGGCCACACTTGCTCTAAAATTAAGCATTTGGAAACCCCCTTCCTGCGTTTGCCACTGGATCTGCGCAAACGCTGTAGACTCTGGGCACACTCTAGTGCCCAGAGTCTACTGCTGCTGTCAGTTACCTGACGGCAGCTGGGGAGAGAGGAGGGGGCCCAGGACGGTGAGTGAACACAGGCCCCCTCCTCTCTTAATACGCCCTGCCTCCCATCCTTTTGCCCCCTGCAGTGGCGTAACTAGGGGGGGGTCGGGCAGGGTGTGTGCCCTGGGCGCCGTTGGACCGGTGGCGCGGGGGGGCGCCGCCGGCCATGGTACCGGCCCGCCCGCCCTAGTTAGCCAGTGTAGCGCCGACCGCAATGAGTGCGGTCAGCGCTACACATTTACACAGGACCGGCGCTAGGCTTCCAGCGCCGGTCCTGTGCTGCACGCCTGAGCCCGTTCCCTCCCCCTGAGCGCTTGCCCAATAGCGCCAGGAGGCGGGCTCAGGCTGTGCATAACACACGCATCGCCGCCAGCGCTGGCGGCGATGCGTGTTAAACAGCAGCCAATGAGAGTCAGATAGACTCTCATTGACTGCTGCAGCAACCACTGCAAGAGCCGGGCTTCCAGTGGGTAATGGGACTGACGTCATGACGTCTGTCCCATAATGCTGAGCGCATCAGCCCGGGCGGGAGCTGCGTCGTGACCAGGACCAGGAGCAGAGATTCAGGTAAGTACATTTTTATATATATATATATATTTCTTTTTCTTTTTTTTTAACCTATCTGCACAACGGGGGAGGGGGGTGGCTACTACTTGGGGGACCTCTACTGGGGGAGGGGTGGCTACTATTGGGGGCACCTTTACTGGGTAGGGATGGCTACTACTGGGGGGACCTCTACTGGGGGAGGGTTGGCTACTACTGGGGGCACCTCTACTGTGGGAGGGGTGGCTACTACTGGGGGGCGCCATTGGGTGGACCTACTCTACTGGGGACTACTACTTGGGGGGGAACTACCACTGGGGGCATTATAAAAGGGGCCTACTACTAGAGGCACTGCACTCGGGGGACCACTACTGGGGGCAATAATAGGAAGGGCCACTACAGGGGGCACTGGATAGGGGGGATCACTACAGGGTGCCTGCATGAGGGGACCACTACTGGGAAACCTGCATGGGGGGGACTACTGCTGGGGGCACTATATAAAGGGCACTGCATAGGGGGGGGACTACTACTGGGGGCACCATATAAAGGGCACTGCATAAGGGGATACCGCTACTGGGTGCACTGCATTGTGGGGACTGCTACTGGGGGCACTGCATAAGGGGGAACACTACGTGGGGCACTGCATTTGGGGGGGCCACTACTGGGGGTACTGAGTAAGGGGAACTAATTGGGGGCTGTATAAAGGGGACCACTACTGGGGATACTGTATAAGGGGCACTACTATGGGCCTGCATAAGAGGGACCACAAATGCATACTGGGGGTACTGTATAAGGGGTACTACTGGGGTTAAGGTGCATACGGATAGGAATGTTCAGCGTGAAAATAAAGGGGTGTGTCATGTTGACATGCCCCATTTTTAAGTGACCATGCCCATTATTTTACATCTAGGGATGTTGGGGGGGGGGGGGGGGCTCCCTTTTCAAATTTGCCCTGGGCTCCAAATACCCTAGTTACGCCACTGGCCCCCTGCCCAAAAAACGGGCTGGTACTGCCAAAATCAGGGCGCATGGGAGGTGTGGAGTATGTGACTTTTGGTTAGTGCCCTAGAAAACTTACTGTAGGCACAATTCTAGTTTGCGGAAGCATATAATTGGATCAAAAAGCCAGCCTGTACCTTTTTGTGCCTCCTACTGTAATACCCCTTTTCCACCTAAATTCCGGGTCTGACCTGGAGTTGGAACAAAGTTCCTATCCGGATCAGACCCGGAATTTTGCCGGCGCCGACTCGGGATATTCCCGAGTCAGCGCTGCTCACACCGCAGTCGGGTCTGCATAGACCCGGCTTTTGCGGAGTGAAAGTGGTCGCTTGGAGATGACATCATCTCCAAGCGCCACTGAAGCCGGACCAATCGGCCGGCTAGCAGCGCACTCCAGGTCATCGTGACCCGGAGTACGCTGTTCTCATAGCAGGGTTTCACGGGCTACGCCCGTGTTAAACCCTGCTAGTAACCTGGGTTGGATTGCCGAGTCACTCGACCCGGCGATCCAACTCTCTCTCCTTTTACACCAGGGAGCTGCCCGGGTTAACCCTTCAAAAACCCGGCTTTTAGCTCCGGTGTAAAAGGGGTATAAATGAGGTCCCCAGTGTGCAGGTAACAGGTGCTCTTTGCGTGTGAGTTGAATAATTTCTTGTTCTATCTTCTTAACCATGGACTTGAGTTATTTATTGTTTCTGAATGTCAGTGTTTAGTCTTGTCCTTGGCCCTGCATTGTCTTGGCTCTCCACTACTGTATGTGGCTAAATGACACGTTGTCAGTGGAAACTCCTGCAAGTGTAGATGGGTGGAATATATTTCACCTTTTTTTCCTATATAGATGTTAAGTAAAATAAATGAAAATTATTTAGCAGATAACCTTATTTCTCTGCACGGGATTTAGGGCCTGATTCAGACACTAGGGGGAGAGGGTTAAGGTTAGGCACTAGGGGGAGGGTTAGGCACTAGGGGGAGAGGGTTAAGGTTAGGCACTAAGGGGAGGGTTAAGGTTAGGCACTAGGGGGAGGGTTAAGGTTAGGCACTAGGGGGAGAGGGTTACGGTTAGGCACTAGGGGGACAGTTAGTGTTAGGCACTAGGGGGAGAGGGTTACGGTTAGGCACTAGGGGGACAGTTAGTGTTAGGCACTAGGGGGAGAGGGTTAAGGTTAGGCACTAGTGGGGAGGTTAGGTATATGGTGTGGGGAAGGAGGGTTAGGTTTAGCTGTAGAAAGAGGGTTAACATACTTACGGACATCTTAATCCTGTCGGCGGGGCCGTAACTAGGGTAATGCAGCCGGTGCCATGGCACAGGGCACAGCAAGGCAGGGGGAGCTGTTTGGGCCTGTCAATTTTCCTGTTTATTATAATTCTCACTTGTAGCTTCCTCTTTTATTCCCAGCATCTCCTGGTCTCCACTATCTCTTCCCTGGCCCTTCCCCATGAGGCCATGGTCCTTTTTCAGGTGCACTATATTATGTCCCTATTTAAAAAATGGGAGGGGGGCACCAATGCTCTCTGGCACAGGGCACCAAAAAGTCTAGTTACGGCTTTGCCTGTCTGGATGCCGGCGTCTGGATTCTGACTGCCAGGATCCTGAGCGCCGTCATCCCGTACCCAACCCCTCTGCACATTTACATTGAATAATATCAGTAGGCAGTGCACACTGCTGGGCCAAGGCAGAAATAATGTGCATCTGTAATCTTAAATTGAACAGTGTCCCCATTGGCAAAATGATTATGTAAATAAATGTAATCAGTTTCCACGTTGCAGCAGTGGCATGATGAGATGATGGTGGGCATTGGGCAGGATTTGGTAAGGGGATTGCCCCATTTAAAAAAAAAAGGCTAATCCTTCATACAAATCAATACTATAAGATCTATTAAAAAAAAAAAAGAAGCAAAAAGCGGCACAAAAGTAAATCAACGATTTACGCTTTGTAGTTTTCACCGTATTTATGCGATAAAGGGCTGTCCCGGTGAGGAGATTCTAAACACCTTTCACAATAGCGAGAGATGATTGTATTAATCGGTCATGCTCCGATCAGCGTCAGCCGGAGGAGCTGAGAGAATAGTGCTACCCAACCGGGGGAACAGAAAAGACCGAGCTGGACCAGGCAGCTGTAAAAAGCAGGAAGAGTTTAAGTATTGTTACATAAAACTTAAAACTAAGGGCCTGATTCAGACCCACTCGCGAGCGGCTGTCCGCTCGCAAGTGGGTCGATGTTATGCACTGAGCATGCGCACGACGGAGGGAGCTCCGTCGTGCGCATGCGCCAGACGCGACGAGCGAAGGAAAGTCCTTCGCTCGTTGTGTCCGATCAAAGGGGGCGTGCTGTCAATGTTGATTGACAGCACGCCCCCTTTGGTGGGCGTGCCGGGGGCGTGCCTCCCTGACGGGGGCGTTCCCACGGGAACGCCTCCCGTCAGAAGCCGGCCCACTGACATCACTAGTGATGTCAGTGGGAGTGATTTTGGCTCTGATAGAGCCAAAATCACTCCGGAGCTTGCGGTTGAAAACCTCAACCGCAGGCTCCGACTCGCAATTTCGATGGTCGCGATGGTCTCGACCATCGCGGCCATCACAAAGCACGCTCGTATAGCCTGTGGGTGGTGACCCACAGCTATACGAGCGTCCAGGAGGACGCTCCATGAAAATGGAGCCCGGCCCTCATTCAGAGCGTGCGCTCTGCTCAGAGCGTACGGCTCTGAATGAGGGCCTAAATTGTTTTTTTCTTTTCTGCAGTTCATTGGGCCTGATTCACTGCAACAGCATACGTAGATCGGTCGATGGTGCGTAATGCGCATACGTATGAATCTCAGTGCACGTACGTGAGTTAGCATTGCGATCGCCTCCCAAAAAGTGCTGCTCCCGCCCCCCCCTTTTCCCCCGGCAGACAGCCGAGCCCGTTGGACATCCACACGCAATTTCCACAAAACCCGCTGCAGGGGGGCCTCGATTTGCATTGAATTACGTCATCATGACCCCGCCCCCTGCTTCACAATGCTGAGGGGAAAAAGAATTACGCATTTCCGTAGCCATGCCCCCCGCTCCGCCCCATTTGCGGGTGCTATGACCAGGCATGCCCCCCTATGCAGCACCACGCCCCCCTGCTTGATCAAATGGAGCTACCAGAATGTCTGCAAGTCTGATTTAAGCCCAGTTATGTCCTTGACAACAATATCATTATCTGAGTTGTTTCATCTTTCAATAGGTAATGTTTCTGAGGACACATTAGTGAAATACTTAAGGTGCTCATAATTGAAGCCTATTGTCTGCACATGAAATGTGTTTTTGAATGACTCATGGTCACAGTATGACATTTGCTCTAAAATGCCCTTTGGCAAAAATCAGCTGGCTGTAGTCTACTGCATAAGATATTTGCAACCGCCACTTTTTGTGTTTTGGTTTTGGATCTGGATCTTTCTTTGTTTTTTGGATCTGGATTATTTTTGCCAAAACCACCCTTCCGTGTTTTGGGTTCTGGGTTTTGTGTTTTGGATCTGTATTTTTTAAAAAAAAAAAAGCATAAAAACAGCTAAAATCACAGAATTTGTGTGTTTTTCTGCTCCTGTGCTATTAACCTCAATAACCTTAATTTCCACTCATTTCCAGTCTATTCTGAACACCTCACAATAATGTTTTTATGTCCAAAAGGTTACACCGAGGTAGCTGGATGACTATGCTAAGCGACACGAGTGGGCGGCACAAACACGTGACCCATCTAGGAGTGACACTGCAGTGGCAGACAGGATGGCAGTTTGAAAAACTAGGCCCCCAAACACTACATAATGCAAAGAAAAAAAAGAGGTGCAAGATGGAATTGTCCTTGCGCCCTCCCACCCACCTTTATGTTGTATAAACAGGACATGCACACTTTAACAAATCAATCATTTCAGCGCCAGGGTCTGCCACACAACTGTGGCTGAAATGATTGGTTCGTTTGGGCCCCCACAAAACAAGCTGGCAATTAATCTGTCCCTGCACAAACTGGCTCTACGGAGGCAAGATGTCGTCCTCATCCTCCTCATCCACTGATTCCTCACTCTCTTCAGTGTTGTGTACATCCTCATCCTCACAGAGTATTAATTCGTCCCCGCTGGAATCCACCACCACAGGTCCCTCTGTACGTTCTGGAGGCTGGTCTCCCTGGAAGAGTTGATAATTAATTTTTATGAACATCATCTTCTCCACATTTTGTGGAAGCAACCTCCTACGCCTTTCGCTGACAAGGTTCCCGGCTGCTCTAAACACTCTTTCGGAGTACACACTGGAGGGGGGGGGGGGCAACTCAGGTAAAATAGAGCCAGTTTGTACAGGGGCCTCCAAATTGCCTCTTTTTCCTGCCAGTACAGGTACGGACTGTCTGACATGCCTACTTGGATGCTGTCACCGATGTAATCCTCCACCATTCTGTCAGTGGTGACAGTATCATATGCAGTGACAGTAGACTTGTCGGAAATTGTTGGCACGTCCTTCAGTCCGGACCAGATGTCCAAACCGGCCCTTGATTTATGACACAGGTGCACGCTTGGCGCTGCTGCTGTGTTGATGCACGTGCTGCTACTGCGCATACATTTCGCACACAAACACAGAAAAAAAGAATTGTTAATTTTTAGTGGAGTGCACTTTGGGGGTTACACCACCCTTTAACAGACAGACGCACGCTTGTCGCTGCTGCTTTGAGGATGCAGGTGCGGCTACTGCGCATACATTTCACACACAAACAGAAAAAAAAGATGATTTTATTTTGGTTGGAGCGCACTGTGGGGGTTACACCACCCTTTAACAGACAGACGCACGCTTGTCGCTGCTGCATTGAGGATGCAGGTGCGGCTACAGCCTACACAATTGACAATTTTTTTAATTTTTTTGGAGTGCACTTTGGGGGTTACAGCACCCTTTAACGGGCAAGCCATCTGGCCCTTTACTTATGACACAGGCGCACGCTTGGCGCTGCTCCTTTGTTGATGCACGTGCAGCCACAGTGCACACAGTTCACAAACACAGAAAATAATTCCTCCACCATTCTGTCAGTGGTGACAGTATCATATGCAGTGACAGTAGACATGTCAGAAATTTACATTATTGGAATGTCCTTCAGTCCTGACCAGATGTCCAAACCGGCCCTTGACTTATTACACAGGCGCACGCTTGGCGCTGCTGCTGTGTTGATGCACGTGCGGCTACTGCGCATAAATTTCGCACGCAAACACAGAAAAAAAAGAGTTGTTTATTTTTTGTGGAGTGCACTTTGGGGGTTACACCACCCTTTAACAGACTTATGGGACACAGGCGCACGCTTGGCGCTGCTCCTTTGTTGATGCACGTGCAGCCACAGTGCACACAATTCACAAGCACAGAAAATAATTTTTTATTTTGTTTGGAGTGCACTTTGGGGGTTACAGCACCCTTTAACGGACAAGCCAGCCGGCCCTTTACTTATGGGACACAGGCGCACGCTTGGCGTTACTTTGTTGATGCACGTGCAGCTACTGCGCACACAATTCACAAACACAGAAAAAAAAAAATTTTTTTTTGGAGTGCACTTTGGGGGAGCACCCCTGATGCACAGATCACCCCCTGGACAACACTACAGCACCCCTCTAGGACTACAGCCTTTATGGGACGCTGCACAACACAGTCCAGCCAGCCCCTATAGACTTTGGAGTGGACACAGCCCCTATGGACAACTGAATGCACAACACAGCCCAGCCAGCCCCTATGACAGCAGCACAACACAGCCCAGCCAGCCCCTATGGACAACAGCAGCACAACACAGCCCAGTCAGCCCCTATGGACTGAGTGGTCACAGCCCCTATGGACAACAGCAGCACAACACAGCCCAGCCAGCCCTAGCTCCCACCCTCCCTCTTCACTGTCCACAGCCGGAGTGAGAAATGGCGCCGACGCGGGGACCTTTTATAGAATCCAAAACCCGCGAGGTCTGGAAGGTGGGATGATGACATTTTGCCTTGATTTCAGTTCCGAGTCAGGCGGGAAAAGTCGAGCCTGACTCGGATACGACTCGGATTGGGGGGGCTCGGGGGGGTTCAGATTTCAGAAATCCGAACCCGCTCATCAATAATTTGCATTCTATAATTTTTCTTCTTTTTGTTTCATGTTGTTTTGGTAAAATGTAAGCTGGTAAGCTGGTCACAATCAGCAATATAACCTGCAGCAACTGGCTCGATATTCAGCATGTGTGACTCCAAGCATTTAGCATACCAAATAATTGTCCAGTTACATTTGAAGTTGTCCAATATGGCCTAGTTATCAAGCTACAGTATCAACTGTAAGTCAAACAGTAGTGCATATGCACGGTGCGGTGAATGTGCTATCTGCTAATAGTCACGGGATGTGCCCAGGTCCGCCAAGAGCCGCGGCGGGCCTGGGTAACAGGGGGCATGGCCTAGTCACGGGAGGCGTGGCCACGCCCCTTTCCCGGAAGACAACACAACAAAAAACTTTGCAGCACCTCGTGCTGGGGAGGGGGGGGGGGTGCTCTGAGCCCCCTCATCCCTGCTCAAAGCCAGGAGGGGCGCGATCAGTGTGATCACTCCCCTCCACAGGCATAGGAGACGAGCAGTCTCCTCCCGCAGCTCAGCACACACTGTGTGCTGGCTGCTGTGAGGGAAGGGGGGGGGCGACGCTGGACCCTGGCGCCCGCCGGGCCCCTCAGGAAGCTCGGGCCCGGGTAATCTGTACCCGCTACCCCCCTCGTCTCGCCGCCCCTGGATGTGCCTGCAATTGGACTTGCTTATGAATTAAGCTGCATACACACACCACGATGTAAGTAATGAACGATTTTCGTTCAGTTTTTCTCTTGAAAAAGTGAACGAAAATCGTTTTACAAAGTAGTTGCTTTTACTTTACGTAATAAACGATTTTCTGTGTGTTGAAGGAAAAATGTTGCAACTTCTATTGAAAATCGTTCAGTTGGCCAGTCTGACTGAACGACAAACTACAACTACAACCGACAAACGTCAACGCGCATGAACGATAATCGTTCATCGTTTTACACTGAATGATTTTTTGAACGATAACGACGTCGTTATAATTAAATCGTTCACAAAATCGTTGTGTGTGTACATACCTTTTAGAATCAGGCCCTGACAGTGCATAAAACTCGCACATGGATTGAGATAATACCATTTTTTTGTTTAATTAAATTAAATTAGCAGTACTTGTGCTCAAATGTGCTTTCTGACTGTAATTTTAGCAGCATAAAATAAAATTTCAAATGCTATTGGATAATTTAGGAGATGGATAAGCAGGAGAATGTTCATTTAGTACAAGAGGATAGACAGAGAGATCACAATGTGATGATCAGGGGTGCAGCTAAACTGGGGTGTGCCCCGGTTGATGGAGGGAGGGGGCACCAGCAGGGAATCCAAAGTTACCTACAGCTGCAATCCTAGGGAGAACAGTGAGCAGGGAAGGAGGGCAGTCAGCAAATTATCACCTCCCAGGGGCCATGGGCTGCAGCAATAGGATGCATGGTCCCTGTTTTCCCTGTCTGTGTATGTTCCCTCCTCCTTCTCACTAGTAGCAACCTCGGCGGGACCTGCCTGACGGACAGCTGCTGCTTCCTGAATGCTGTGTGGCTGCTACAGATGAAATCTCTAACAAGTAAGTTAGTGTATGGAGATGATAAGGGATCAATGCACAAATGCCCATACTGGAGATGCCTGTCCATATACTGTCACCAGTGGCATACCAAGTGTGGTGCATGTGGGACACCTTGCCCTGAGTGCCATCTGGCCCAACAGATCCCAGCACTGGAAGTCCTGCAGTCCGGTGAGATGTTGAGATGTGTCCGAACTGTTCCCAGAGGTGGGTGAAATATGGCGCCAGTTGCGAACTCCGTGCAGCTCCTGGACCGGCAGCCATTTGAATTTGGCGCTGGCCGTGAGTCAATTGCGGCTTGCGGACCGGCAGCCAATTGATGTTAGACGTCACTTGGCAGAAAAGTCAGTTTGGTGGTGGCGGGCGGAGGTTGCAGACTTCGTGAGTAGAGCTCCGGAGGCCATGGAAGAGGACAGAAGATGCCTGGCTCAAGACAGAAGAGCTCCAGCGGTGGTGCCGCTGGCCAGGATGGGCCAGCGGCAGAAGAATGTGGCTGAGGACCGGACAGGTAGGCTACCATTAATCCCTCCCTAAACCACCAGGTTGTCAGGCACTAGGCCCGTGGAATAATTAGGCCTGTGGCACTGATAGGTGGGGTGCCGTTTATTCCCTTGCCCTGGGCCCCATACCCCCTAGTTACGACCATGCCTGTGACACACCCCCTTTGCCTATAAAGGAGGAACTCACCTTGCACTTAGCTTCTGGTCACTGTTCTGAGCCTTGCAAATAACATGTTTTCCTGTGATTTCCTCTGTTTTTTGTGTGACCATCCTTCTACCTCACCTTAAGAATTAAAATTCTGGTAACGGCCTGGCTTGTGTTCTGGACTTGCTCTGCCAGAAAACCTGTGTACTGACCTGGCTTGTGTTCTGGACTTGCTCTGCCAGAAAACCTGTGCACTGACCTGACTTGGGTTCTGGACATGCTTTGTCTGATAACCTGTGTACTGACCTGGCATGGGTTCTGGACATGCTCTGCCTGATGACCTGGCTTGGGTTCTGGATATGCTTTGTCTGATAACCTGTGTACTGACCTGGCTTGGGTTCTGGACATGCCCTGTCATCAAATCATCTAATGATGATTTGTGGAAGACTTTGGATTCTGGGCAATGTGAGCAAGACTATAAAGATAACCACAGGCTACTCAGATAGCACTATGTACATAATGGTTTTAGCAGTATGGTCACAATCACCTGGTGGTCACTTTAAGAACTTCCCTCAACACTGCATTTGGCTGGATAACTATCAAGCTTCTTAAATTACAGTAAGCTGTGCAGCTACGACCAACATGGAATTTATTAGGTCTTTATTTTATTCACCGGCTGTTAGCTGCATGGCGGTCCCCCAGAGTCCGGATGCCCGAAATGGCAGCCTCATCAGTCTGATGGTTGGTCATGCCCTGGACAACATATTAACATGAGCTAAATGCAGTGAAGACCGATCATATTTTAATATATGTACATGGCTGAAGTAGGACATTCCCCCATGATTTCCACGTGACCCAAAAATTGCCAATGTCACAGCATGCCGGACACTGGCAGCACTGGTCAACAGCAAGGCAGCGGACTGGGAGTCTCCGGCATCCACGGCTGTGTCTTCCGCCTTCATCCCTCAGCGTCCGGCGGCAAAGTGCAGGCAGCCGCGGCTTCCCTGGGGGCATACATGCCGACCTGTATGAAATATAAGGGATAGGCGCGCCAAACGTGATGTCACGTTTGTCATGAGATTTGGGAATATCTGGGCACTACTTCTAGTGATTCCTACTGCTTGTTCCTGACCCTTGGCTTAACTTGTGACCTGATTCTGGCCTTGATTCAGAGCCGGACGCTGTGACAGAGAGCTCGCTCTGAATCAGGGTCGTCCCTCTTACTTTTTGGAGCGGCCTCCTGGCCGCTCGCATAGCTGTGGGTGACCACCCACAGCTATAGCGAGCGGCCAAAATGATGGTCGCGATGGTCAAGACCATCGCGACCATCGGGCTTACGACGAGACCCTTGTGGTAGGGTCTCGTCTGCCGCAAGCCCTGGAGTGCTTTTGGCTCTATCAGAGTCAAAAGCACTCCCACTGACATCACTAGTGATGTCAGTGGGGCCGGCCTCAGACGGTAGGCGTTCCCATGGAAACACCTCCGTCTGGGCAGCCACGCCCCCGGCACGCCCCCCAAAGGGCGAAACCCATAACGCCCCCTTTGGTGCGAAACCCATAACCCGGCACGCCCCCTTTGGTGCGAAACCCATAACGACGGCTTGGCATGCGCACTTGGGCAACATCGACCCGCTTGCGAGCGCTCAGCGCTCGCGAGCAGGTCTGAATCAGGCCGTCTGTCTCCTCCCTGGTACTGCGCTATAAACTGTGACCTGGTACTGTCTGATCCCTGGTACCGTCCTGTCCGTTTGGTTCTGACTCGGCCTGTTGACTATGAGGTTTGCCTGCATCATATTCCGCTCCAATCCAGATTACGTCAGCACCTGTACTAGGGAACCAAGTCTGAGGGCCGCGACCTGCACGTCCAAACCTCATTGCGGGGGTCCCTGGTGAACACCACCGGCATGGTCTCGCCAATCCCAAAGTACGGGCTACCATCTACTATCCATCCGTGAGTTGTGACAGTGCATATGCAAAATAAAATCAAGTTAGGTTACATTTCAAATAAACAAATAATGGGGATGAGGCAGAGTTGAATGCAGTTGAGTTGTGCGGACGAATCTTGTGTGTTTTTGCCCTATGCATGTTCCGGTGCCGTGTGCGTGCATCTACTGTACAGACGATGCTGAGTCACATCACCTCTGTCACTGTGCGGTTCCGGTGCATTTACACATAAGCTAGGTTTAGTGAGAATGTGAGCCAACACAAGTCATATGCTTAACTAAGGCTGTTTTCTGACGTGTCCCTTGCACCAAGACTAGGACTACTTTTGCCTCTCAGATCATCACCTTATCACCTCCAAATTCTTCTCAACTACTCTCACCTCTTTTTCACTCTATAGCTGGGTACACAGACGATTTCTCAGACAATATGCCCAATTCCGATAGATCGGGCTGACATATTGGCAAAATCCTCTAGTGTGTACCTACTATGTCAGCTGTTGCTTGCTCCCGTTTAGTCGTCAGCCGCATCATCAGGTCGTCCCTACATGCAGCTCAACCTGACTGTGGATGACGACCCCATGCAGCAGGGTCCGACATATTGGGTGGTCAGGCACCGGATTCTCTAATGTGTACCGGCCAAGGTGGGGGGGTTGCCTGTTGCATTGCTGGGTACACATATCGTCTAATCACTACCAAGTCTCCTCATCCCCTAACGGAGCCCTCCTTTCTATTAATGTTCAAGAACTTTTCCAACTCTGTGTAACAGCTCCTCTCCCCGGTTTTAACATTCTCCCGTCTGGGGGACCAGATCTAGCAGTGCTACATGTGCAATATATATTATAATTCTCTGCACAATATTTTTTTTTTACATGATTTTTTTTAATGCCTACATATGTTTTAATAGTGATCCACGCAATATTTTTTTATTATATAGACAGTAAATGGGGAGATGCAGTCACAGTGTCAACATTCTTAATATCAACAATTAAGATGTTGATATGAAACATGTTGACACCAGCAGAATGATGACATGCTCACAATGTCACATCTGAAATGTCGACATGCGAAATTATTAACATCGGATGCGACCGTGTCAGGGACAGAGATGCGACCACGCCAGGCAAGAGGTTAATGAATCTTCAAAAACCTCTCTAGCATATAGGAAACAGCTCTCCGTACCTTGTAGGGAAAAAAAAGCTAAGACACACACGAGTATAAAATATGACAAAGATATGAAGCATTCACAATTATCCATAATAAGTAGTTAATTAGCGCTGACAACCATCGTTATCATCAGGCGCTATCAGGGGGATATGCAGTCTGAATATGTTCACAATTGCACTTGGCCCACCTTATATTGACCCTTCCCACCCCCATACGACCTCTTCCATGCTGGAATCATGCAGGCCTGCATAGAAGCATATGCCTGGCTTACATGCCCAGAAAAGCTGTGTCACTTGAGATCCTCTATGCAAACTGGCCTAATCTTCATTCTGCATCACCACCCAGGTATCTACTGTCTTCATTTTCTCCCAGTCTCCTACTTATCCATTTGACCCTATCACCTCACAACTCAATCACAGTGTTTGGGGCTCATGCCGGCCTTAACTAACATATGTAATCTCCAGTGATCATTTTTATAGTCAAAACTCTGTAGTAAAAAGTGTATAGCAGGTGAGGCACTGCCTCCCCTGTCTACCTTTTCCGCACATCCCTGATCAAAACTCACCAAATTTCCAACACTATACACTGCTGCACCTTTGTATGATGCCCACATGAACCCTCGGGCCAGTGGCGTCCCTCCCCGCGGTGTCATTCGGTGCGGGGAGAGATGCTGTGTGCAAGGCATCACCGCATGGTATGCAATCGGGAAGCCGACTGCCTAAATACCGGCAGCCGGCTTCCCGACTGTCATATCCTGGCAAGGGTGAAATGCCGGGCGTCTAGATGTAGACGCCCGGCATTTCCCCGATGCCGGCGCCCGATCCCGATCATAGCGATGCCGGGCGCCGCGAGCAGACAGCCGCGGGGGGGAGGGTTAGGTTTAGGGCTCCCGGGGGGGACTTAGGGTTAGGCACCCCCCCGGGAGGGTTAGGGTTAGGCTAGGGGGAGGGAGGGTTAGGGTTAGGCACCCCCCGGGGGACTTAGGTTTAGGCAGCGGGGAAGAGGGTGGTTAGGGTTAGGCACTTGTGGGGGAGGTTAGGGTTAGGCACCCATAAGGAGGGTTAGGGTTAGGGGGGTTAGGTTAGGTTAGACAATACTTACCTATCCACGATCGGGATTTCCAGCGCTGTCCGCTGCTCGGAACTCTGCTGATGTCGGGCTGCCGCTGCCGTGAATCATATTTCATACCGATTCCCACCGCATGCTGGCAAAAAGGGGGCACGGCCTCACGGACATGGGCTTGGCCATGCTGGAAGGGGGCATGGAATTACGACCGAACCCCCATGGTCCCGTTATTACTGGGGTGCAGGGGTGGTGCCGGAAGTGTGAACTGCCCTGTGTGTAGTGCCGGCTCCCTCGGTGTCAGGAGCTGAGTGCTGCTCCTGTCACTGTGGGGGAGTCTGCACCTTGGTGTCACCCCTCGGCGGGTGACACCCGGGTATGGCCCGCACCCCCCTTGTGAAGCCACTGCCCTCGGGTTCATATATGTAGCTGTAAATCTGTCTTTGATACTAGCCAGTGCCTCCCCAGCCATTTACCTCACCGCACGTCATTGGTAATCTCTCTCTTTCCACTAGTATCTTTCCATTGTTATTAAAGCATGTGGTCATTATTCCTGTTCTGAGAAAAACGTGTCCTCTCAAACTCAGATAGCTGTCCCATTTCCCATCCTCCCCTCATCTAGTGCACTGACTAATGCAATTCCCTCCTTTCTGGTCTTCCCCTCTCTAGACTTGCAACCTACTATTTGCTTTATTTTTTTTCTCTCCAAATGCTGTTTGTTGACGGAATGGAAAGCATTAAACCACAGGTTACAGCGACATGACAAAAGCAAAACCACAGGAAGCATGTGATAGGGAGAGGAGGAGAAGTAGTACGGAGGGCACTATGCGGGTAAAGGCAAAAATGAGGACCTCTGGGAAGCAGACCCACCAGATAGACCCTCTACAAACTAGAGACCAGCTGTGGTTGAGAGACTTAGAAGGGGTTGGGTGTGGAAGGGGGTTCAGGGCGTCCATATTTTGTGGAAAGAGGTGGAGGAGTTCTTGTTGAGACTTGTATATGCTCTATTTGACATGTGCACCACCCTGATTACAGAGTACTCTTCCATGAGGTGGCACGTCGCAGCATTCATAATATGATTGAACAGTATATAGTTAGGTCTAGGATATGGAAAAGGGAGCAAGTTATACTTAAGGTCACTCGGGATCTGCATGTTGGTAACATTGGCCCCTGAGGAGATGACTTGACCTCATTTCCTCTATAATCTATTTAAATGCAGTGACCAAACATTCTCTGTCAGTCCCTACATTGGTTCCCGTGCTACTCTGCCCCATTACCTCTCCTCTAGTCTGTTCAGAGTGGATGTTTGGCACATCACAATGTCAGCACTGTCTACCTCAGTGATTCCCAACCTCGGTCCTCAAGGCACATTAACAGTCCTGGTTTTAAGGATAGCCATACTTTAGCACAAGTGACTTAGGCCCTCATTCAGAGCCGTACGCTCTGAGCAGAGCGCACGCTCTGAATGAGGGCCGGCCTCCATGAAAATTGAGCGTCCTCCTGGACGCTCGTATAGCTGTGGGTCACCACCCACAGGCTATACGAGCGTGCAGTTTGATGGCCGCGATGGTCTTGACCATCGCGACCATCGAAACTGCGAGCCGGAGCCTGCGGTTGAGGTTTTCAACCGCAAGCTCCGGAGTGATTTTGGCTCTATCAGAGCCAAAATCACTCCCACTGACATCACTAGTGATGTCAGTGGGCCGGCTTCTGACGGGAGGCGTTCCCGTGGGAACGCCCCCGTCAGGGAGGCACGCCTCCGGCACGCCTACCAAAGGGGGCGTGCTGTCAATCAACATCGACAGCACGCCCCCTTTGATCAGACACAACGAGCGAAGGACTTTCCTTCGCTCGTCGCGTCTGGCGCATGCGCACGACGAAGCTCCCTCCGTCGTGCGCATGCTCAGTCCAGAACATCGACCCACTTGCGAGCGGACAGCCGCTCGCGAGTGGGTCTGAATCAGGCCCTTAATCAGTAATATAATACAGAAAATACATAGCTCTATGTTTGTACAAATGTTTTCTCTTTGTTCAGAGATATTCCCAGCACTGACCAGCCTGTTTCTGGATACCAGGCATTATTTTACGGGTCACATGATGTCACAGCAGAACTAAACCGCACCATAAATATGTCTGCAGCAGAACAAATATCCAAGCTGAAAAGAATATATAAATCAACTTGAAGGAACATGGCTTGTGTACATAAAGCATTCGTGTTGTGTGACTAGTAGTATGTTCATTTATTATTCACTGTGTGATTTCCCCGCCCCCCCATATGTACTATATGTTCTAACTTATTATATTGTTTGTGTGTTATTCTACTGTCCCTGTGTGGTGCTACAGATACTTTCACCGTATAAATTAAGCTGATAATAAATAACATTACATAACATATTTATGTTCTTGTTTCTTCATGGTTTTCTTTTTACTACTTGATACAGTAATACATACAGCGTGATTATTCCAAAGCTGTTTAAGTATATTGTATGTATTTATTTTTCTTTAATTATTACTGATTAAAGGTGTTGATTACATGCTGTTAAATGGTATTTAAATTTTTAGGCATTTCTCCCTTTAAAATTTAAGTAGGCGGTTAAATGTAGTAGAAGGTAAGCTCGCGGCGATTGGACTTTACAGATCCATATGAGAACATGTGTTTTTCAGTTCAGGATACGGAGGTAAGTTTATCAAAGGGTGAAAAGCTGGCAAATACGATAGAGCTTTACTCTACTCTATACCTGTAAGGAGTTACTGTTAATGGTAATATTAATATCACCAACAGTAACCCCACCAGTATTGAGTTTCAGCAGCGGGGCAAAATGTAATAGCCTGCAATTTGCGGGAACTGACGCAATTAGAAAGAGAACATATGTAAGCTTTGTGTGAACTGTGTAGAGTGTATGGGAATTAGTAGAATAGCTTATGGAGATTGAATGAGTGCTTCTGGAACTGGATAAACTGCCTGAAGTGATACGTTTTCAGGGAACGCTTGAAGGTTTGGAGGCTAGAAGTAAGTCTTGTGCGAGGGAGGGAATACCACTGAGTGGGTGCAGTCTGAAAAAAATGGAGATAACCATGCATGAATAGGAGCTGGTGTTGGTGCTCAGAAATACTGAGAGCTGTTCTTATACTGCTAATAAAGCTCAGTCTGTCTGATTTACTACATATGTCTTTGGAGTTGGACTGACTTATTCCTGCTCAAAGCCTGCCAACCTACCTGTGAAGGAGTCAACCCCAACAGTGCATACACTCAACACATGAGTTCCAGTGTTTCTGTGATTATAAAGGGTTCATCAAAAAGGGCCATCTACACCAACACAATTATTAATTTTAAAATGTTTGTGATTACCAATGTAATAGGTGAAGCCATATATAATATTGTTATTTAATTAGTGATATAATAATCTTTTAAATATTATACAGTATGTGATGTCATTAGCAACATAACTAAGGGGCCCATGTACTAAAGGTACCAAACAAAAAAGGCAGAGAAAATCCCTGTACATATTGCTTCTCTATAAGTACTAAAGATTTTCTCTGCTAGCGCTAAGAGCAGACTAGAATATCATGCTGTCATAGCCACCTATGGTAGCACTAAGTGCCCCAGCTATTACTAAGAAGAAACGTCACTTACCGTGAACTGTCTTCTGCAGCACCGGCTTCGTCACCTCTAGCTGCGGTTATCTGTTTGTCCTCACACGAAGAAGCAGGAAGCTCTCTGTCACTTTGGCCGGATGTCAATAAAGTCTATTTAAAAAGACTGATCTTGCACCTGTATTGATGTCGGTGTTCAACAAAGCTACTACAAGGGTGCTATTCCCTAAGGAAATGCTGGAGGCACAGATTATTGCCCTTCCAAAACCAGGCAAATCCCCTGCTGAGGTCCAGAATTATCGGCCTATCGCTTTACAGAACACGGACGTCAAGCTTTTTGCTAAACGAATTGCCTTTAGGCTCTGCCCTTTACTGCCTTCTCTGATTAATTCGGATCAGCTAGGGTTTGTCATGGGGTGTCAGGCACCAGATAACCCCCGTAATTAATATTATGGAGTGCTGTGAACGCATTAAGGAGCCTTTGCTAATCCTTTCCTTAAATGCGAAGAAGGCCTTCGACAGGCTACACTGGGGCTACCTTCAGGCCGTTCTTCGTTGTTTTGGGTTTGGGGTAAGATCTTGGATTCTATTATGGCTTTATATTCAGTTCCATCTGCCCGATTAGTTAACGGTTGCTTGTCTTCAGGTTTCAATATTACCAACAGTACCAGGCAGGGGTGTCCTCTCTCCCCTTTAATTTTAGCATGAGGTGTGGAGCCTCTAGCTGAGAATTTTAGAGCTGAGGAGACTATACGTGGTCCTAAAGTTGGCAACATTTCCCATAAGATATGTTTGCGGATGATATTCTGCTATCTTTGCTTCACCCGCAAGATTCTCTCCCTGCTCTCCATTGTATTTTAGAGACATACTCCAAGGTTTCCTTCTATAAACTTGACACCAATAAAACTGAAGCCCTTCCCTTAAATATTTCTAGAGATATCTTGGATTCACTCAAGGTGTCTTATAAATAAGCTTGGCAATCTTGCTCACTTAAATATTTGGGGGTTCATTTGGCAAGGAAAAAAAATATTTAATCTAATGTAATTACAGCCCTCTCCTTAAAGCGTTCGAAAGTTTTACAAAGGACTGGATGTCACATGAGGTCTTTTGGCTGGGTAGGATAGCTGCCTTTAAAATGGAACTATTACCAAAACATCTATATTTATTCCGTACAGTTCCTAGGTTGATACCCAAGTCTTTATGCAACAGATTTTATAAGGTTGTTGTTAATTATGTTTGGAAAGGAGGCAAACCAAGGATAGTGAAAGGTACTTTGTCGTTACCCAAATTAAATGGTGGGGTAGCCTTTCCTGATTTAGAGAAATATAAATATTCATGTCTTCTGAGTCAGGCAAGAGATTGGTTTGCGAAGGACATCCCTAAACCGTGAGTATTTTGGGAGAAAGACATGGTGAAACCTTTTGCCCTCTCTGATTTATTCTGGTTGCCTGCTTCTGTAATGCCTATGGGGGCTACGCTTCATAAATCAGTCCAATCTACTATCTCAGCGTGGAAAATTTTTGTGCCTGCTGGTAAGGATATTACTCTACCAGCACCAGCTCTATCGCTATCCTGTATTGCCAATTTAATTGGGGATTTGCAGTTAAGTTCTTGGGCTACAAGTGGTATCTGCTCTCTAGGGGACATTGTGTCTGTAACTGGAGTTGTTTCGTTTTCTGAACTTCAGAGTGGGTACCAGGGGCACGTGTGCATTCTCCATGCATGGCCCCCTCCTCTCTCCCCGGCGGCCCAGCAGCCGACTGACGCGTCTGGCCGGCCACCGTAGAAGCAGTAGACTCTGGGCACTACAGTGTGCCCGGAGTCTACTGCGTATGCGCAGAACGCCGGAAAAATGGCCGCGGTGGTCATTTTCCGGTGTTCTGTGCAGCGCTGACACCCGACGTGGGACAACGGACAGGTGTGTTTTAAATTGTATGGGTGCAGGCTTTGTGGTGCAGGCCCCCCTGCACCCATTATAGATACGCCCCTGGTGGGTACAGTGTCTCCAGGAAGGATTTTTATAAGTATCTTCAGGTGCGTCACTGGATTCAAAGTTTCCTCCCCTCCTCAACAATACGTCCGACTTTGCCTGATTAATTGGCACGTTTTCAGTCTTCCAATCATAAGGGGGGCATTACATGGTGGTACAACTCACAAATAAAGGATGACAAGCCTGGTAAACTAGCTTGCCAAAGGAAATGGGAGGGTATCTTTCCAGGACGCTTGAGGAGAACTGGGAGCTATTTTTCGTGCGTGTTTTAAGATGTCCCGCTGTATTAGTCACTCGGAAGTGTTTATCAAGTTGATTCACCGAATATACTTTACCCCTGAAAAACAGCATAAAATCTGTCCCTCTGTCTCTAAGCAATGTTGGAGGAACTGTGGTGGTGTGGGAAGTATTTTTCATGTTTTGCTGTTTTCTGCAATCAGTGTGGTCTGAAGTGTTTGTTCTGATTGGTAAAGTTACGAGTGTGAAAATACTGGTGGATCCTTTTATTGCTCTATTTCATTTCTACCCTGGTTATATGATACTGGGAGATAGATACAGTACGTTATGGGCCATATCCTAATTGCTACTAAGGCAGCTATTGCGCAGCTTTGGAGATCCACTTCAGTGCTTAGTTTAATTGTTATTGAGCTCAAGGTTCAACAACATTGCGATTTTGAGACTGCAGATAGTAAATACTCTAATTCTGCTTCATCTCCCCATATGAAGTGGCTCAGCTGGAATGAGTATAGGGAAAAGCAGGGTTGCTCTTCCACACAGTGCAGGAATATTGATGTCAAGTCGACCTTTCTGTTCTTCAATCACCTTTTTCTGCGGTCTAAACCACTGACTGTTTAGTGTAATCTCAATCATTTGCTGTATTAGTTTGTATCACTGTATTTAAAGTATGCTGTTATGGTAGGATTTTGTCTTCTCTCTATGTACACCCATTTTTCCATTTTTATTTTATTTTATCTACTTTTTATTCTGTACCCATTTTATATTTATTGATAAGTTTATTGAGGAAAAAGTCTATTTAAAAAACAAAACAAAAAAACGTTTGCTCTCTTTGCTGCAGCTGCTGCATGTGACTCGGGAGCACAGAGAACTTCAGCATTCAGCGGGACAGTCACGTTTTTCTGGACTGTTATATTCGTTGTGTGTACTGTGTTTATTGTAATAATGTTTTATAGGTGGACTACAGGTGCCAGCAGGCTCTTAATGGCCAGGCATGCTGGCACTTGTGAATACATCTGGAGAGTATCAGACCAAACCCGCTTGAAACTCACCCCCATTTGTTGCGAGTTTGAATGTGCCAGAAATGTGCTCTCTATTACATTTGCTCATTTAGGGCTCTATTTACTACAATCCGCATTTGTAATGCAGATTGTAGTGTGATATTACCGACTGAATTCGCATTGCGAATTCCGGCAATATCACAGGGATTTACTACAAATCCCTTGCAGGGACAGAGCTTATGATAAAGCTCTGTCCCTGCGAATCCCCTTCAGAGCCTTATCACTGTATTTTTTGCGAAAATACCGTGATTAAGTGTGCGCGCATGCGCCGACCGCTGCTACCCCCTGCGCTAAGCCCCACCCCCCGCGATCACGGACCCCCCGCGACCCCCCCCTCCCTTACTTACACTTACCTGCATGCTCCAGGCCTCCGGTGATGTGCTCCATTCCTCCGGTCAGGTGATCTCCCATACTGCACTGGGGCCCGATCACCTGATGACCGGGCCGCAGTGCACTGTGGGAGACCAGCTGACCGGAGCGGAGTCATCACCGAAGGACCGATCACCGGTCCCTGGAGTCAGGTAAGTAATTTTTTTTTTTACTATTTTTTTTTTCTTTTTTTTACAGTAATCAGCTTGCGGTCTGTTTAGACCACATAGGTGATTACAGGGACTGACTCCCAGCTCTGCTCTCCCCGTTAGAGCAGAGCAGGAGTCCGGTAACCGCCGGGGGAGACCCTGGATAACGCCACCTCCAGGTGGCGTTATTATCACAGGGCTTTCCCCGATATTTTTTTCACATTTATTTTTAGTAACTATGGTCGGATCACATTTCCCATTACAGTTATGGGAAATGCGATCTGCTTTACTAAAAATAAGTGATACTTAGGGGTTGGAGTAGAATTTTACGAATTCTACTCCAATTGCCCTATAGTAACTGTAGGTGATACTAAAATAATGTGAAAAGGGTGTGAAAACACCCTTTTTCACTTTATTTTAGTAAAAATAATGTTGATAAATAGAGCCCTTAGAGAGCATCTCACCTTTAACATGGAAACCCGCAAAGCTGCATGGGCGCACACGCGTGTGGCCTGTTTTCTGGACACGTGCAGAATAAGGTGAATAAGGTGGGCCATACATCTGTCCACCAGATTCCCCGTTTTGCCGATCCGACCCAGTCCGCCAACCTGTGGATCGGCGGCCATCGATGGTCCATCAGCGGTTCGGGGAAATTTACATGTTATACAACACAAACTGATGTAGGTCTCTGCATTATCCCCAATATTTATATTATAGGCGTGTATTTATAACTTTCTATGAAGTTGTTAGCTTTATATCCGTGATCTCCACCCAGCGAGTACACAGCATGTTTTACAACACGCTAGGTAAATATAGTAAGTAAATGGAGGTCAGAGTGTCAGAGCTGACTGCTTTCACTCTCCAGGTAACTACCGTACTTCTTGCCTCTGCCAGTGAATCTTCTGTATATTTTAACCTGGGATTATAAGAGCCATAACCTAGGAGATAAGCATAACCGTAATGGGTTTATTTACTTAGTTCCAGTCTGAGGTCTTGTCTGTAATAACTATTTAATTATTTACAGTTTATATATTACCTATAACCTACTGCTTCTAAATGCAGAACAAAAAAAAAAGCGCCTTAGGAATTCACTCGTGGGGAGGGGGGAACTGGGGTATCTACCAGCAATGCAGATGAGATGTGATAATTATGCCCCAATTTGCAATGCAGTGATGACAAGGACTACATTTATGTTGGGGCACCGTGACGGAGCTTTCAAAAAAGCCCTGTCCAGGTGAATGGCTAGAAGCAAAGTGATAGCTACCACTATTCCAATTGTAAAGCGCAACAGAATATGCTGGAGATATATAAGGAATTGTTTACAATAATAATAATAATAAAAATAATAATAATAATTAATTAGGGATGAGCGGGTTTGGTTCCCTGAGAACCGAACCCACTCGAACTTCAGGGATCCGGGGCGGTCCGATGCGCCCCTCAGATCTCTCCTCCTGCCCCGGATCCCTAATCGAGGCAAAACCTCTCGATCCTCTGTGTCGGATCTCGAGGTTTTACCTCGAGCGGCCATTTTTAAAAATGCCTTTGCCTTCAATGGGCAAAGTGCTGATTGGCTGACAGAGCCGTCTGTCACGGCTCTCAGCCAATCAGCATTATGGTGCTCATTTCCATGTAGCACGGACCCGGGAGATCCGTGCTACATGCATCTGTGTGATTGACACAGAGCACGGATGGGTCAGTGAGACCCGTCTGTGCTGCCGCAGTAAAAAAAATAAATGGCGTGCCAATGAACGGCTCCCTCCATTGTAGTCAATGGTGGGAACCACAGGGTAAACTTTAATAACCCTGCGGATCTCCATTGACTATAATGGAGAGAGCCGTTCGTTGGCTGAGAGACGGGGGATGAACCCTCTCATCCAATGAACGCTTAGCGGTGGGGGTTTCCATGGTGAAATTCCGCAGCTAAGCTGTCATTCGGGAACTACTGTTCTATAGAACTGTACAGGTTCGTGGATCGCGATTTTCGGGTTTTGTTTTTGCCAAGTCCATGGGATGCCTACTTTGGAACAAAGAGGACAGAACCTTGTATGTGTGAGTGCATGTATGTTTATTAAACTTATACTGTCACGGTGTGTGTGTCCTGTGTTTTTTTTAAACATTTTTTTACAGGTGGACTACAGGTACTAGTGGGCCCTTAATGCCCTGCATGCTGGTATTTATGGTTCTCTAAGTACCAGCATGTGGGGCAGGCTTGCTGGGACCTGCAGATCTATTTGTAAAGACAATGTTTGCTATTATTTATTTAAACCACACCACAAAATTAACCCGCCACCCACCGCCACCGGAGTGGCAGGGATAGCCCTGGGCTATCAGCCTGGGGTGCCCTGGAGAGGGGGACCCCTTTATTGGGTGGTCCCCAGCTCTCCATGGATCCCCAACCTGGGCTGACTAGTGATCAGGGCTGATGCTGCGGCTGAGTGGCCCAGTGAAAGGGCTCCCCTGGCTGTGGCATCAGCCCCCCGCTAGAAAAATTTGGTGCTGGCTCTGGAAGATACAGGGGAACCCTACTAATTTTTTTCCCTTGTATTTCCAGAACCAGGACCGGATCAGAGCCCAGTGCTGGTTGCGCAGAATACGGGGGACCCCTATGTCGTTTGTCCCCCGTATTTTGGCAACCAGGGCTGGTTCTGACTAGCCCGGTGCTGGTTGTGCTTAAGTACGGGGGATCCCTACATCGTTTGTCCCCTGTATTTAAGCACACCCAGCACGTGGTCACTAATGCCCGGGGCTGGTTGCTCTTTTTTTGGGGGAGAGAGGGGGAGGCACGCCATTTTTTCTTTTTACACAGGTTTTTGTTTTGTTTTCTTAGCGAGGCAGCACAGACGGGTCTCGCAGACCCGTCAGTGCTCTGTGTCAATTAGTTAGACCAGACTGGAACACTGGGATAGATGGAGACTTGCATCCACCAGACTGGAACTGGATTTGGACAGACTGGGACCGTACAGATACAGAGTACCTGGGAGCTCAGCACAGAGCTGAAACTTCAGCAGAAGAGGCGTTGTACTGTCAATTTGGGCCAGTCAGGAAATGGAATTTATAGGACTGAGGAGCTGATTCAGACCTGCTCACTAGGATGCGATCACCCGTAGCTGGCCGATAGTTGCAATCTGCGCATGCATCTTAATGTGCATGCTCGAACCAGTGCGAACGCTCGGGAAGCAATCGCTCGCTGCGCATAGACAGCCCAGCAGAGAGACAGGAGAGGCCGTTTGTGGGAGGTGACAGGGGCAGTCCACTAGAAACGGGGGAGTGGAGGTGCGTGCCTTAGTGTTTCAACGCTGTTTCAGAGGCATGCATAATTAAAAGGCAGCGTCATAGTAGACGTCACTTGGTTGAATTTCACACTGAAGTGATCGCAGTGCTTGTGCAGGGTATAGTCAACCTCAAGCACTGCGATCGCATCCGATGGTGCTCGATGTACCAATGTTTTCGTGCACTTCCAGGAGATGACGTGCGCAAGTGGGCGTCTTGGGAATGGCTGGTGGGCGTCTGCATACACAAAGTGATCGCACGCCAAGACATAGTGGGCGTGCTAATGCCTTGCCGTGCGATAGCCTGCCTTGCTGGGCATGTGCTGGACTTTCATACGCAGGCCGAGTTTCCAGGGATTGGATGCTGCGATCAGCTGGTTTGGGAGTAGCGTTTTGAGTGGTGGAAGAGAGTCAGGTGACTTAATCCAACATGGCTACGCATATATTGAGTTTTGGAGGGAACTCTGACGTGTAGTCTGAGTACTAGCATAATGTGGAAGTGTAGTGGGAACAGAATGCACAGAGAGCAATTACATCTTCTGTCTCTGCAGGGAAGACCAGCACTGCATTTGGTTTGTACACTGGGCAAAATTTACTATGCGGTGGGTTCTAAACCCCAACGGTTTGGTGGCAGTTTTGCTATTCGCAGATTTACTAAGGCCAAAACCGCTGCAAAACTGGCGTCAAAACAAAATTTCATAGCAGAATAGAACAGGGCTGTCATTTAGAAATCGGTCAAAACGCCGGGGTTTGGAACCCGCAGCTTAGTATATTGTGCCCACTGTTCTAATTCGGACTCTGTAGAGTTCACAGACAGAAGGAAACTCCGGTGAATAATCAGCCTTGAAGGAATAGCACAGACTCATTCTGAAGGCGTACATCCACTACCCGATATTAATGAGTGATTGCACGATTACTAGGGATGTGCGCCGGACCATTATTGCAGGATTTGGATTTGGTTCTAATTCGTCGTCTGGCTTTGGATTTGGATTTGCCAAACTGCGGTGACTGGATTTGGATTTGGATTTTTTTACAAAAATTTACAAAAAAAAGCTAAGATCACATAATTTGGTCTTTTTTTTCTTCCTAGAGTATTATTAACCTCAATAACCTTCATTTTCAGTCATTTACAGTCAATTCAGACCACCTCACAGTTTAAATTATAGTTTTCACCATTATTGGCCAAAGGTTGCAGTGAGCTGACTGGTTACCAAGCGACAAAGCAGCGGCACAGACACCACAGTATAAAGCACATCTATGACACATTGCCACACAGCAGTGGCAGAAATGAAAAGTAGTGCACCTACCCAGTGGGGTACGGCCAGCAGAACCAAGTACTTGTTTACATAGTGGGCTACGGCCCAAGGAGTCACAATGCACAATCTTATTCACATTACACCGCACATGGGGTCTCATTCAGACCCGCTCGCAAACGCCGATGCACTTGCAAGCGGATCGATGTAGAAGCCCTGCGGCCGAACTGCGCATGTACAAGCCCCGGAGAGAGAGAGAAATTCTCTCGCTCCGGGGCTTACTACAAAAGGGGCGGCTGTCGATGGTGATCGACAGCTCGCACCATTTTGTAGGCGGGGCGCGGGGGGGTGGCTTGCCAAACGGAGGCGTTCCCGACGGAACGCCAGCCGTTTGGGGGCGGCCCCACTGACATAACTCGTGATATCAGTGTTGAGCTTCCTGGGGCTTGCGGCAGAGGAGACCCTACCACAAGGATCTCGTCGCAAGCCCCGATGGTTGCGATGTTCTTGACCATCGCGACTATCAACCTGGCCGCTCGCTAAAGCTGTGGGTGGTCACCCACAGCCTAGCGAGCGGCCAGGAGGCCTATTCAGAAAAAAGATGCGGCCGCCCTCATTCAGAGCAAGCGCTCACATTTTGCGAGTGCCTCTGAATGAGGTCCATAGTGTCCCTGATTCACATTACACCATAAAGTAGTCTCTTATTTATGTTACGACACACAGTAGTGACCCTTTTACACAATGCCCACAGTAGTGACCCTTTTACACAATGCCCACAGTAGTGACCCTTATACACAAAGCCCACAGTAGTAATGCCCCTTATACAATGCCCACAGTAGTAGTGGCACTTATACAATGTCCCCAGCATTGGTGTCCCTTACACAATGCCCCCAGTAGTGGTGCCCCCTATGCAGTCCCCTTAGTAGTAGGGCCCCCTATGCAGTGCCCCCAGTAGTATTATGCCCCCCAGTAGCAGTGCCCCCAGTAGTATGCCCCCAGTAGTAGTGCCCCCATTAGCAGACCCCCAGTAGTAGTGCCCCCAGTAGTATGCCCCCAGTAGTAGTATGTCCCCCAGTAGTAGTGCCCCCATTAGCAGGCCCCCAGTAGTAGTATGCCCCCCAGTAGTAGTATGCCCCCCAGTAGCAGTGCCTCCAGTAGTATGCCCCCCGTAGCAGGCCCACATTAGCATGCCCCCAGTAGTATGCCCCCCAGTAGTAGTGCCCCCATTAGTATGTCCCCAGTAGTAGTATGCCCCCCAGTAGCAGTGCCCCCAGTAGCAGGCCCCCAGTAGTAGTGCCCCCATTAGCAGACTCCCAGTAGTAGTATGCCCCCCAGTAGCAGTGCCCCCATTAGCATGCCCCCAGTAGCGCCCCCTTACAAACACACAAATAAAGAATGAAAAAAAAAAATTTACCTGAATCCCCGCTCCTGCCGCCGTCCGCTCTGCTCTGCGCGGAGGGAGCCGGAAGACAGAGCTCATGAGTGAGCTCCAACCGGCTCCCTCTGTGCAGCAGCCAATGAGAGTCTGCCTGACTCTCATTGGCTGCTATTACAAACACACAGCTGCTGCTGGTGGCTGTGTGTTTGTTTCTGTGTAGAGCAGACCGCTATCACAGCGGTCTGCCCTACACTAGAGGAGCCCTGACGTCGGATTCTCTTGCCCCGAACAGGGATCCGAGTCAGGCGGGGAACACGCGAACAGGGTTCAGGTGGACTCGGTTCCCCTATGTTCGGAGCGGTTCGGATTCCACATCTCTAATGATTACGACATCGTAATCGTGCAATCGCTCATTAATCGTGCACTCTAATGTCGGAAACGACCAGCGATGCGTGCTCCCGCTGGTCGTTTCCGATATCAATCGGGTGAACATGCCGGTCAATCTGTCGATAACTACAGATTGGGCATGTTCACAGATGATGGAGGGTGCCTGCACAGTGTAGGAACCCAGGGACACAGGAAAGACTGTACGAATACGATGTTGTAATCGTACTGTCTTTCCGGAGTCGGCAAGTGGATGTGCGGCTTAACACTGAAGGTGTTGCAACCTGCATGCTGAGCAGACTTCCCAGGCAAATCAGAATAACCTGATCCACAGGACAAGTGCAGAGGTAAGACATGAGACAAGTAATACAAATGAGAGACATTGGCCCTCATTCAGAGCCGCTCGTAAGCGGCCGCTCGTTCGTTCTGACCGATGTTCGCTCATCTGCGCATGCGTACGGATTTTAATACGCATGCGCGAACCAGTCAGTGCGGCCGAAAATCATTTGTTCGCTATATAGCGAATGCCTGCTACTTTGAGTGACAGGAGGAGGCGTATGTGGGTGGTAACAGGGGAAGGTGCTTGAAAACGGGGAGTGGAGATCAGAATGCAGGCGTGCTTAAAGGTCAAAACGGGCGTGTAAAGGGAGTGCATAATTAATACAGCAGCGTCATTGACCACGTCACCTGGTTGTTTTATAGTCAGAACTGCTCGCAATATAGCGGTAGGAAAAACCAACCAAAAGAATAGCGAGCAGTTCATACGCTGTTCGATGTACTCGATTAATCTAATAAATAGCGGACATGACGTATGGTGTGAGCGGCCAGGGGGGCGTATTTTTCAAAAATACAGCCGCAAGTTTTGCTCGCTCAGACTTAGAGGCGTGAACAGACCGCAAAGAGCGAACGGTTCATTTGAATAGCCACCCCTTGTTTTGGAACGAACGACTACAAATAGCGAGCGGCTCTGAATCAGGCCCAATAACAGATATATTGCACCAATGGTAGGGCTAGTGAAAATGTGCACTGATAATGATAACAACTGCTTGCACAGACGGATGTACTGTATATAAGCAGTGAGGCCATGGAGATACAGCAACTGGGAATACAGCTGGAAATCTGCATTTATTTTCAAGGACAGAGGCCCTGATTCAGAGCCGAAATCTCTCCCATCTCTCCCATCGACCCGGTTGCGAGTGCTCAGCGCTTGCGACCGGGTCTGAATCAGGCCCACAATGTGGTCACTTTGCGTGTGCCTCTGGATTAGACCCCTCTCCAAACACCCTCATCAATAGATTCAGTTAATTTCTATTTATGTGTGATCAAATCAGGGAGTCCCTGAGACTCCCCCCACTGCCAGCCAATAGAATTATGGTTAGACCGGGAAACCACTATTGGTTGTTTGAACAAAGGAGGGGAGTACCAGCCATTTGATTCTCCCTTCATTCTGCAGTGAGGCTACTAGAAGAGAAGTTTGCATTGTCATTTGTGGTTTTTTTTTTTTTTGAAAGACATTTTTTATTGAATTCAAAAAGGTGTAGAAACGGCCAATAGCATAAATAGCATTACAATCATAACAAGACTTACAATTGGCTAATATAATATCATTGAGTAGTATTGTATAATCTCCTTTGTGGTTTTCAATTTTTTCACTTAGATTACACTTTGGTTTAAAAGAAGATTGAGTTAAAACTTCAAGATCAGGTTGCAGGCAAGCAATATCGGTATGCACTCCGTGGACAGGAATGGTAGCAGATTAACCATATTGGTGTACACTCCTGGTCAGGGCTGGCAGCAGACAAAAACTAAATTAGAAACAGGCCAAATCAGGGCAGGAGAAAGCAACAAAATCCAAGACACAGCTCAAGTTGGCAACAAGAGGCAAAAACAGGAACTCAGGTTCAGCTATATGCAAAGCAAGAGCTGTCACCAGAACCATTAACATTTACCAGCTGCTATCCACACCCACAAAGGCTGGAATCAGTATCTAATGCCGCCCGTCGGGATACCTCCTGTCAGATTACAGTCAGCGGCATCCCGATGGTTGGTATCCCAACAGGAAATGGGTAAGTATAGGAGACTATTTATTAATGCTTTTACTCCAAATAATAATGCATAAACTGCCCTGCTCGTTATAGGTTGGATATTACCACCTAACCTAGAGAGTATTATTGTGAGGAAGGTGGGGGGAGGAGTATGGCAGAATGAGGAGGAAGATTCTGTAAGTATGAGGGGGGACTGGCAGTAAGGTGGAGAAGTATGGCAGTATGGGAGGAGTCTGGAAGGATGGAGGGTGCAGTATGGGTAGCAGCAAGAAAGGGGGTGTCTGGTAATAGGGAGAGATTAAGTCAGGTAGCAGGGAGAGCTGTACTGTCTGTGGTACTTGCAACAGGAGGTGGAGGAGGAATGTTCTGAAAGCAGGGAGAGAGAAAAGGGAGTGTCTGCAGGCAGGGTGGGGAGCTAGTGCCTGAAGGCTGGGTGTCTGGAAGCAGGGTAGAGGTAGGTGAGGTATGGAGGGTGTGTGTAGAGGGGTTCCATTTAGGGGCAGGGGGGTGAGGAGGTGTCACATACACCATTCCTCACAGTAAGGTCTTGGACAGACTGTATTACTCACCTCGTCTGTATGTATCATGCTGAGGGGTCTCCAAATTTGCTGCCTGGAAAAATGGGAGTGATGCGAGGTATCCGGGAGTAGGGTGAGGGGCACTACCTCTGACCTGCACTTTACTCAGGGGGATGTCAACCACGGTCCTAGAACAGCAATGAGGGCAGATCCTTCCTGCTGCTCTGCTTCTATCAGCGTCATTGTGTGGCTGCAGCAGGACACGGGTGGGCGGCTCCGGGGCCATGTGCTGGGGAATCAGGTAAGTAGAAGGGTGGGCAGAGGGGCCACAGTAGACTGCGACACTGCACCTCCCAGTCCTGGAGCCTGGAGAGAACTAAGACTCGTGAGATGATGATGTCATCATCTCACGAGACCAGTAGCTCCGCAGCAGCGCGGTGGCTGAGTACCCAGGGTCCAGGGAACATGCAAGTCATCCAAAAGTCGCGCTGCGGTGATCCCAGCGGGTGTCATCAGTCTGCCTGACATGAAACACCCGCCGTGATCACTGCAGCGCGACTTTTATGTGACACACAGTATGTGGTCATATTGGACAGTCGCGATGGCGCCTTCCATTCCTAACGGCGCCTGGAGCATGAGCTCCACTGGCTCCGCCCTTGCTACGCCCCTGGCTATACAGGGTGGGGGGTTGTAGGGTAGGATTGCTTTGGGTGTATTTTGTATTTGTTTAGTTATTATTTTTTATTATTTTTTGGGTGTGCTCACTTATGGTGGGACATTTATATAAGATTTCCTTGGTTTTTTAATGCACCTCCTATGCTTGTTGTTTTTGGTTTCCAGATCCTGCTTCGGGAACCCGAATGGCGTCTTCGGGTACTCGTTATGTTTTCTTTTTTTTCATATATTACCTGAGACATGTATGTATATCCTAAATAATATGACCATACTTTATACTTTGCTTTGTCTGTATGTACAGTCAGGTCCATAAATATTGGGACATTGACAGAATTTTCAGATTTTGGCCTCTTTTCACCACCACAATGGTTTTGAAATGAATCAAACAAGATGTGCTTTAACTGCAGACTTTCTGATTTAATTTGAGGGTAATTACATCCAAATCGGGTGAACGGTGTAGGATTTACAACAGTTTCAATATGTGCCTCCCACTTTTTAAGGGGCCAAAAGTAATGGGACTATCAACTCAAAAGCTATTTCATGGACAGGTGTGGGCTATTCCCTCGTTATTTCATTATCAATTAAGCAGGTAAAAGGTCTGGAGTTGATTCTAGGTGTGACATTTGCATTTGGAATCAGTTGCTGTCAACTCTCAATATGAGATCCAAAGAGCTGTCACTATCAGTGAAGCAAGCCATCATTAGGCTGAAAAATCAAAACAAACCCATCAGAGAGATAGCAAAAACATTAGGTGTGGCCAAATCAACTGTTTGGAACATTCTTAAGAAGAAAGAATGCATCGGAGAGCTCAGCAACACCAAAAGACCCGGAAGACCACGGAAAACAACTGTGGTGGATGACAAAAGAATTATTTCCCTGGTGAAGAAAAACCCCTTCACAACAGTTGGCCAAATCAAGAACACTCTCCAGGAGGTAGATGTATATGTGTCAAAGTCAACAATCAAGAGAAGACTTCACAAGAGTGAATATAGAGGGTTCACCACAAGATGCAAACCATTGGTGAGCCACAAAAACAGGAAGACCTGATTAGAGTTTGCCAAACAACATCTAAAAAAGCCATTACAGTTCTGGAACAACATACTATTGACAGATGAGACAAAGATCAACTTGTACCAGAGCGATGGGAAGAGAAGAGAAGGAAAGGAACTGCTCATGATCCAAAACATGCCACCTCATCAGTGAAGCATGGTGGTGGTAGTGTCATGGTGTGGGCATGTATGGCTGCCAATGGAACTGGTTCCCTTGTATTTATTGATGATGTGACTGCTGGCAAAAGCAGCAGAATGAATTCTGAAGTGTTTCGGGCAATATTATATGCTCATATTCAGTCAAATGCTTCAGAACTCATTGGACAGCGCTTCACAGTGCAGATGGACAATGACCCGACGCATACTGCAAAAGCAACCAAAGAGTTTTTTAAGGCTAAAAAGTGGAATGTTATGCAATGGCCAAGTCAATCCCCTGACCTGAATGCGATTGAGCATGCATTTCACTTGATGAAGACAAAACTGAAGGGAAAATGCCCCAAGAACAAGCAGGAACTGAAGACATTTGCAGTAGAGGCCTGGTAGAGCATCACCAGGGATGAAACCCAGCGTCTGGTGATGTCTATGCGTTCCAGACTTCAGGCTGTAATTGCCTGCAAAGGATTTGCAACAAAGTATTAAAAAGTGAAAGTTAGATTTAGGATTGTTTAGTTTGTCCCATTACTTTTGGCCCCTTAAAAAGTGGGAGGCATATATAGAAACCGTTGTAATTCCTACACCGTTCACCTGATTTGGATGTAATTACCCTCAAATTAAATCTGAAAGTCTGCAGTTAAATCACATCTTGTTTGTTTCATTTCAAAGCCATTGTGGTGGTGAATAGAGGCCAAAATATGAAAATTCTGTCAATGTCCCAATATTTATGGACCTGACTGTATATGTCACCAAATTTACTTTTCATACTTGGCGCACTTGCTTTTATTATTATTATTACAATTTTTTTATTGAGTGTATTTTCAAAACTTTAAATAAAAAGTACTTGATTTTAAAAAAATAAAAAGATAGGCATCGGTATTTCAACGTCTATCTTAAGTCCCTTGTCAGGATTCCCCTGTCGGTATTGAGACTGGTGATATCGCGGTTGCCGGTCTCATAACTACATCCAAAGGGGATGTGTGTAATCTAGCCCCCCCAATACACCACCTGCAGACAGAGAGGCAGCCTGTGGGAGACAAGGATAGTCCGGAATCGGTATGAAATACCGACAGAGGAGATGCTGGCTGTCAGTACACTGACAGTGGCATCCTGATGATTGTAATCCCGACAGGAGAACGGCGAGTACTGTTCCCGTCCTATTTGCTCCCTAACCCTAAGCCTCCTTTTTTGTACCCTCATACTAACCCTCCCCCTTAGTCAGGGGCGTAGTAGGGAGGGCGGCTCCGGTGGAGTGCAAGCTCCAGGCGCCCAAAAGGATAGAAGGCGCCCTGCAGCCAGACTGGCGCCGTGCGGCACCTACAGCCTGGCCGCCCGCAGCTGTCAGTGACAGCCTGAGCTGTGTGTAGGCTTCGTCATGCTGCGCTCCTGACCCGAGTCGTGTGTGTGACATCACAAAGTCATAAGCACAACTCTGGTCAGGAGCGCAGAGTGACGTCAGGTGGGCGGAGAGTCTAGAGACGGGAGTGTAGAGAGAGGAGCTGCCCGGGACGCACCGCACCAGGAAAAAAAAAGACAACTGTTCTGGCTCACTGGGTCTGGCTGCACTATAAAGCCTCAGGCAGGCTAATACAGTATGTATCATCATAATTTATTGGGGCGGTCAGTGAGGGGGAGTAAAGTCAATGACAGTGCCCAGTGGCCCCCCCCCTCTGATTGTAGCAGGTTCCTGATCCCTTATATTTATTATTGCACCCACCCACATGTTGGCCACGCCCACAAATCAGTAGAGGGGATGGGGGGGCGCCGAAACATACCCTTGCTCCGGACACCACGGCACCTAGCTACTCCTCTTCCCTTAGTGCCTAACCCTAACCACCCCCGGTGGTGCCTGAACCTAACCCCCTCATGTATGGAGCCTAACCCTAACCTCCCCACTCCAACAGCCTAACCCTAAATCCCTCTGGGGTGCCTAAACCTAACCCCTACCCACCACCCCCCGCAGCTGAAACTTACCTTGCTCCGGTCTTCTTACGATCAGGATGCTGGCTGCTGGGATTGCAACATCGGCATTCCCAATCATGTCGGGATTCCGGCGTCTAGGAGATTGGGATTCCGTTGCTGGGATTTCGGTAGTCGGCATCCCGATCGTAGGGATACTAACTGCATCCCGATAATCCATTGCCAAAGCATGATACATAAGAACCACCGCCCCATCTAACAAGGATTACATGTTACATGTTTTTCCCTTTGTAATACAGTAGAACATAATAGTCGGACTTCACTTTCGATCACAAAGAGCATTTCCTTTTGGATTAAGACATACAAAAATTCACACTGGATTACGGTGGGACAAAAAGAGATAGTTTTTTTTATATAATAAAGTGGTAAACAATTACTCATAGGGTCAAACTTAATTAGCAGCGAAAGAGGCTTTGCTAATTACATCTCAGAAGGCCGATTCTGCTACGGTAGTGCAAGCAGAATGCGAGCCGCCATCGGCAGCATGTGTGTAATTGATTCCAGACCATAGTTACTTAATCATTTTAGTGGTGCAATTTAGTTTGCTTTATAGAGATTGGAATAAATAATTTGTAAGGGGGAAATAATTATGAGTCTCTCCTGATATGAATCGTGGATTTGTTGCATGAAAATACTAAAACATTATGTACTAACTATAGAGATTGAATTTAACTCTTTTATTAGAGACAAGTGATGGGGACTATAACCTGGATGGAATTCCTTTAGGAACGTTATGAATTTTATAATACGGATTTATTTTTTTATTTATTTTAAAATGTTGTTAATCTGTTTTCCTTTTTTTTATCTAAACCATGATGGCTGCCGTTTTAATGTCTTGGTGTTATAGTTTCTTTTATTTGTTATTGTATTTTGTTAGGTGTGTCACATGACTATGTTCCTGTATTGAAATGAACATTAGACGTGACTGGTGCACCCCCTGTGTTCTATCAAGGAATGGAAATGATCCAGAGGGCAGTAAGAAATGAGTGATAAATGACAATTCCCTTCTATGGAAACAGCACACATTTCCTTCAGTGTATTTTGTTATCATTCGTAAGTGACAGCACCCTATGAATCCTAGTAACTCAGGCTTGAGCTGGCCGGCTTTCTGTAAGGGGCGTGTCGTTGTAATAAAAAGAAAAATGAATCAATTATATTATGAAAATTCTCAGGTGTCAAATGTCAATATTAAATTTACCTCCTACCTTGCTGCAAAAATCTGTTCTCTAATAACATTTTCACCACACAATATAAACTAATGTAAGCTTAAAGGCTTTGTAGATTTTTTTTGTATATTCTGTTTTTATTAGAATATTTAGAAAAAATTACAGGTGATATAAACATTTCACATCTGATAAACCCGAAACAAATAATAATTAAATATTAGTTTTCTTAGAAAAATCAGGCTAATAGCACAAATAACACAATCTATATCAGCTTTGTAGATTTTTGACACTTAAAACCATACATGATAAAAAAGGCATACATTCTGAAATGAACTCAAAAACACATTTGCTTGGTGCGTAGTACATATGTAATAAATTTTTAATTCCATTCCTAAAATTTTACACTCAAAAGCTGGCAAAATAATAACCAGAATATTTTACGGAACAATAACATGATACATTTTAGATACAAGATCTTGTTACTTTTCCTTTTTAGTCTTCTCTCTGTCATTGTCTTTGCTATCTGGATTGGACCCTAATAACATGCCATGCCTGCTGTCATTACTACTGCCCTTATTCAGAGGAGCACGCTATTGCTGCCGTGACTGCCTCTTATGCTACTGCCACAGCTGATGGTTATTTGTACAGAAACGCCCACCGACTGCAGCGCTAATCTGCCTCTGAGCGTAATCAGATGCACCATTGGTCGCATCCATTCAGTGCCGGTAGAGGGCTGGGGGAAGCCCAGTTAGTGACGAAGTGCTGGGCTCGCCCCCAGCCTGATGTTACATGGGAGGCGTGCCATGTGGGCACGCTCCCAAATAATGCTACATAGGGGACGTGGCCTATGGTAATTAGGCCACACCCTCATTTTTGGTAGCCGCACGCGACAAGAGGCGCATTGCACCAAGCCGGCACAGGGCACGGCTACCCCTGGAGCCGGCCCTGTCTAAACCTAACCCTCCCCCCTTAGTGCCTAACCCTAACCCTCCCCCTAACCCCGCTACTTACCTTTGTGATTCCGGCAGTCAGGATTCCGGTATTGGCATTCTGCCCATCGGAATCCCAGAGGTCGGGATATTGACCGCATCCCCCTGTGGATATGGGCATTGTCATCCACCAGTATACAGATAACATTATCTCTCTCTGAGATGCTGGCCTGCCCCTAGGCTTCCCCTACACTGTGAATAGATGCCGTGCTATGCAGAGCAGGGGTGCGTACTCTCCCAATTCCCCCCCCCCCCCCACTGTGGGACAGTCCCATTAAAATGGGACTGTCCCTTGAATGCGGGACAGTTGGGGGTATGTATATGTATTAACGGAAACACACATGGAGTACGTGCTGTTTATTACGCCTTTTCCCAGTCCGTTATGGTAATTCTGTTTATATTTGGCATGACTGTAGCCTGAAATCAAGAGTATGTCGATGGTAGTTCCGATATTTTGGTCACATGGGCATAGAAGTTCGCAAGTATGTTTGTATGGGTGTGTCGGCAACGTGGTCCGGAATTCTGTACAGGAGTGAAGTCGATTGAAAAATTGCGACGAAAGAGTGATCGTAAAAGTGTGTACCCAGCACTCCTATCTACAGTATATCATCTGGAGTTTGTAGTTTAAACGTTTTGAATTTGCTTAATTGGCGACATCTAGTGGCCATAATATCAAAGTACATCTTAACATACTGTACAGTACACACAGCAAAGGTTTCAAGAACGTTTAAGCGTCATAATACTAATGCAAAATGTTTAGCAAAAGTTGAAAGATATCATGTGAAAATCAAAGTAATTAAAATCATCTGAAGGTGTTAAACAATTTAATGAAATATTAAGTACCCTAAAAGTTAACGAAAATAAAAGCTACTCAAGGCAAACAAGGGACAGGAAATCCGTGTTAAAAAGTGGAGAGTAAAGTACAATTTATTTTCTTTGAGCTGCAGATTTTCATGTTCCCGGGAGAGCAGAAACTGACATCTTAGGGGGTTCTGTAATAGTTTCCGAGATTACGGAACTGGTGTGATTTCGGCGAGCTCACCGCTAAATTTACAGCAGAAATCTATTGTTACCTCTGGTAGACTGGGCTCTGGAGGTAACACAAGTGGACTGGACTTGGGGAACTTACAACTAGATAGGTTTAGGGAGTTGACTAATACCCTAGCCAGGGGCGCAGAGTCTAAACACACCAGCGGTCTTCTCCAGGGAACCCCGCAAGGAGATATGGATATCGCTGTGTCTGATGTGCAGGTCGCGATTCCCTGGTATCAAAGACTCTATCTAGAACTCTCCGAAGATACTGAGGCCTAAGCCCGAAACCACGGACTAAAACAATAGAGAATGATAGCAACAGCCAATGATAATGATCAAATGATTCCCATTGCAGCTGATGATCTTAGAACCAATGGTTCTGGTTATAGCTGATGAATGTGGAACCGATGGTTCTGGATACAGCTGATGAATGTGGAACCGGAAAGCTGGTAATCGGATAGGTACCGATGAAGTTAGATTTGAGTATGTACCACTTGACTGAATATCGGATAGGAACCAATTAAGGTGACATCGGATAGGGACCAGTGGTGCTGGCAGAACCGACCCTAGGCATAGGCATTCTAAGCAAATGCCTAGGGTGACTGGAATGCCTGGGGGCATTCCAGGCCTCTGCTGCAGACCCCCCACCTCCCTCCTTCCGCGACGCTGCCCCACAGAGCTGGATTAAGGGGGGGGGCACTGGGGGTAAGTATCCTCATGCCCCCCTCTCTGATGGGGCCCCCTGCCACAGATTGGATCTCTATACTGATCCGATCTCCGGCGCTGCACACGCGCACTGACAGCTGCCGGCGCCGCAGAGAAGTGCTGGGCAGCTGAGCGACGGCTCAGCTGTCCAATGGTTGTGATGCTGCAGCCTGCGTCTCAGTGACTGGCAGGCTGCAGGGAAGAGAGAAGGCGGGAGGAAGGGAGGGAGGGCACAGCCGCAGCCTGGCCCCTAAGCATGGAGGTGGATGTTCTCTGAAGAGAGGAACGTGTAGTCTGTCAGCTACAGTAGGAAAGGTAAGACAGGCAGTTTATTCATTTTTTTACTAGTTTAAATTTAAAGGCACTGGGTCCTATGTGTACAATATATATATATATATATATATACATACACACGTGTGTGTGTGTGTATATTTATGTGTGTATTTATTGGATGTATATGTATGTGTTATGTGTACAAAATATATACTGTACGTGTGCGTATGTATACTGTATATGTATATACACACATATATATATAAATAAATAAAACACATACATACACACATATACATATTAAATATATATATATATATATATATATATATATATATTCAGTTGTTTCTTCCATACACAGGAAATAACAGAGGGCACTCACCAGAGGTACAAAATTCATGCTATTTAATTCATCACTGACAAAGAAGTTGTCAACGTTTCAGTCCCGAAGGACCTTCTTCAAGACATCAAAACCATAGTGCATAACATCATAGTGCAAACGATCACATCACCAGATCAAGTACATAAATGTAAAAAAACAATCTCCACTTATACCCAGAATAATCACACATAACGCAACTCACCCTAGAAGCCCAGGGATGAACATTATGCAGAGCATCTGCGGAGATCGGAAACCAGGTGCCGTGAATCGGAAGTCACGTCACACCCCTCTTTGATCACTAAGCAACCGCTATACAACATCGTTGTTCAGCCAGCGTGTAAAGCTATTCATCATGTGTTGGTCACGAGGTGCCATCACGTGAGAACCAACGCTACCATAGCAGCACATATTTAATGAGTAAACGGGTGCCATGAATTAAAGAGACACACCTCACAACTCTTTTGTCTCTTAGCAACCGCTATACAGCGTCGCTAGTGAACCAGCATATTAGCGCTGTTGGTCATATGTTTGTCAGGTACTACAATCACGTGAAAGGCAACGCTGTCATGGCAACTCATAAACAAAGGTCACCCAGCGCCCTCAGACCGACCATCCCACATCACTATATCAACATGCAGTCATCATATAATATTCAGACCCGGAAGTATCTAAAATTCCCCTTTGTTTTACAGAGACGATCTCTATTGAGAACCACTTGACATCATCAGATTCAGTATAGAAAAAATCCTTAACATCATATCGGGAAAAAAAGCTCATGATCTGCACCATGTTAATATAGTGTCACCGCTCAAGATCTACTGATAATCCAAAACCTAGCTATTATACAATATAAAAAAAAAAATCAAAAATATATGCTGATAAAAAATTATTATCAGCTCTGCATCATGTTTCAGATTATCTGGGTACAAATAGAGATATAAATATATACTAACACATAAACAACATATAACAAATACAAAGTGCATGTTGCTGAATTTTCAGACAGATGACCCATATAGCTCACAGACACATCTATTTATTTCAAGAATATGTTCAAAGGATTCGACTCATTAAGGCCTCTTGGAGTCATAGTCCCCAATTTATTTATCCACCAACTCTCAAGTTTCCGTAATCTTAGTGCCCTATCACCACCACGTGCTAGGGGGGGCACCCAATCAATTAACCGACACTTCAGTGTGGCCACTTGATGATGCAATTTCATAAAATGTATGGCAACGGGTTTATCCGAGATTCCAGAGTTCAATGCTTGGCGAATCGATAACCTATGGTTTGCCATCCTTTCGTGGAAACATCTCGTGGTCATACCCACGTAACCCAAGCCACATGGGCACGTGAGTAAATACACCACATGGTCCATTGTGCACAAAAGTTTGTACTTAATCCACATTTTGCGTCCTGTCAAGGGATGTGGAAAAAATGATCCCGTCTGCATAGCCCCACAAGTTACACATCCTGTGCACTGAAAACACCCAGGTTTTTGGCTCCGTAGCCATGCTTGTGAGGTATCAGGGGTAGGTCTTGAAGTTGGTCTCATTAGTATCTGTTTAAGATTTGGTCCACGCCTATAAGCCATTAATGGCAGCGTCTTACCAATGTCCTTCAAAGCTGGATCTGACGACAATATCGACCAATGTTTTCTGATGCTCTTTTTAACCACACTAGATTTTGTATCATATGTGCTTACATAGACCATACGTGTGTAAATTTTTGGTGTTCCCAACTTATCTTGACCTTGTGTATAGCGTACTCTGGCTTTTTTGAGGCACCTCTGGATAGTTTTTGTATTATATCCGCGCTCCAAAAATCTTGCCGTCAACTCAGTCAATTGTTTTTCTGTGTGTTTCTATCATCTGTGTTATTTCTGAATACACGGAGGAACTGTGAGATAGGCAGACTATCTTTAAGATAAACAGGATGAAAGCTTGAGGCCTGTAAAAATGTATTCCTATCCGTATCCTTTTTATACAAGGTGGTTCCCAACAATGCACCGTCTTTATAGATTGTCAAATCAAGGAAATTGATTTTATTCTCATCAATCTGAAATGTGAAACGGACTGGATTGTCCAAACTATTTAAATGGGTCATCATGTCTAGAAAACCTTCTCGAGTGCCGCTCCAAACCAAAAAAACATCATCTATAAATCTCTTAAAAAAAGAAATATACGACTGGAACAGCGGAAAAATGTACTTAGTCTCGTACTCGGTCATGTAGATATTCGCATAAACTGGAGCGAGATTCGAACCCATCGCTGTCCCAGACCGTTGTAAGTAATAATCCTTTCCATACAGGAAAACGTTATTACTTAACACCGATTCAGTCATCTCCAAAATGAATTCAACTGGGGGGTGATGGATAGATCCACTTGTGGAGTCGACTCTGGATAATACTTCACGTAGAGCACTAAGTCCACCAGCGTGAGGGATTATGGTGTACAACGAACATACGTCCATTGTAACCAAAAAGCTATTAGTGGGAAACTCAACCACCTCATTCAATTTTACCAAAAAATCCCCCTGTCTCTAATGTAACTCGGACCCATTGTTGCATAGGGTTGTAATATGGTTTCAATATAGATAGCCAGGGGTTGTAGCAAGGAACCCCTCGCGGAGATTATAGGTCTCCCAGGTGGATGCAGGGGATCCTTATGGATCTTGGGGAGTGTATATATAATCGGTGTTATTGGGTACTCAACCGTTAAAAACTCCGCAATATCCTTATCAATCCAGTTGTTAACTAACCCTATGCCAATCAAATCATCTACTCATTTTTTTATTTTATCAATGGGATTATGTTGCAGCATTACGTAGGAAGCAGTATCAGCCAGTTGCCTCATTATTTCCTTATTGTAATCAGACCAATCCTGAATTACAATTGCACCCCCCTTGTCAGCTGGTCTAAAGACCAGATTCAAATTATTCCTAAGAGAACTTAGAGCCTCTCTCTCCTCTTTACACAAATTGTCAAAACATCTTGGACCAACATCCTTCAGAATATCAAAATCAGTTAATCTCAAAAAAGTTTTAAGGCTCGCATTATTGGAGGGGGGATCAAAAGAAGATGGCTTCTTTAATTTGATCCCCTCTTGCAATACATCAGGGGATGATGAAAAAAATTCCCTTAATCGAACCTTCCGTCCAAATTTATAGTGATCAATACTCCACTTAAAATCATTACATCTGTATGTTGGCACAAAGGTGAACCCTTTAGACAACAGTCTCATCTCAGTTATAGAAAGGGGAGTACTAGATAAATTGAATATCGATTTATTTCCTCCTCCTTCTGTACCTTCTTCTTGCAACCCCCCCTCTGCGTATGTTTTCTGTGCCTCTGTTGTGATTTAATGTACTTGATGCCCCTAAAAAACCACTCGGTGGTCTATTCCCTGGGTTATCAGTATCAGAGGTGGATATAGATGATATAGTATCCACGGTGGGGAAGCTGGTATGCGTATTGGATTTAATAAATCTCTGAGTATGTTTTGAACTTTGATCACCTGTAAGCCACCTATATACAGTGTGATTTTTATAATCATTATTGACAGTGGCCAGTTTCTTACGTTTAAAGGCCACTAATTCTTTTTTATATATGTCAATCTGATTTGTGAGTTTATCAAACCACTTATCTGATTTATCATTTAGGAGTGTCTGTTCATAGGTTCCCTTAAACTGATTAATGTCCTCTTTAGTTTTTTTTAAATCAGACCCAACCTCCTCCACAACAAGTAAAATGAGGTCTATATATACATATATATATGTATGATATGCCGGTGGCTGACTAAACCGAAGCCCGATCACTGAAGATCCTGACGGGGGAGGTAAGTACCCTAACCCACCCCCTTACCCTCTCTTAGTTGTGCCTAACCCTAACCTTCCCCCGGTGGTGCCTAACCCTAACCCCCATCTCCATAGCCTAACCCTAATCCTTCTGTAACTCGCAAAGTTCTATCCATGAATTCTGCAACACGCAAAGGTCTATCCCTGAATTCTGCAACTCGCAAAGGTCTATCCCTGAATTCTGCAACTCGCAAAGTTCTATCCCTGAATTCTGCAACTCGTAAAGTTCTATCCCAGAATTCTGCAACACGTAAAGTTCTATCCCAGAATTCTGCAACACGCAAAGTTCTATCCCAGAATTCTGCAACACGCAAAGTTCTATCCCTGAATTCTGCAACTTGTAAAGTTCTATCCCAGAATTCTGCAACACGCAAAGTTCTATCACTGAATTCTGCAACATGCAACCATCTAGCTCGGAATATTGCAACATTCAAAGTTCTGTCCCAGAATTCTGTAACATGCAATATTAGATCGTGAAATTCTGCAACACGCAACGCTCTTTCCAAGGATTCTGCAACATGCAACGTTCATTCTTTGAATTCTGCAACAGGCAATGTTCTCTCTAGGAAGTCTGCAACACGCAATGTTCTATCCTAGATTTTAACAAAATGCAACATTCTATTCCGGAATTCTGCAAAATGCAATGTTCTATACCTCAATTCTACAAGTGGCAACGTTTTATTCTGGTATTCTGCAACATGCAATTTTCTATTGTGGAACTCTACAACACGCAAAGATCTATCCAGGAATTCTAGAACATGCAACATTCTATCCCGCAATTCTGCAACCAGCAACGTTCTAACCTGGAATTCTACAACATGCAATGTTCTATCCCGCAATATGCAAATTTCTATTCTGTAGCTCAGCAACATATAACGTCCTATGCCCCGGGAATTTTGCAAAATGCTACTTCTTATGATCCTGTAAATTTGCAACACGCGACGTTTTGGCCAGGAATTCTCATCAGTGTAATCTTCTCCTTTCTCCATATAGGATCTAGCAGCCAGCAGCCAGCAGCCAGCAACCAGCTTTTCTCAGTCTCTCATTAAGGGCTCTGAGTGACGTCATCCGTGTGCGACCCGCACATGTGCACTCCCCATGGTCCCGGAAGGCAGTCAGTGAGACATCACATCACAGATTCACAGTAAGGAAAGGCATATTTCCCCTTGGGACTGGAAGCACACGTACAGTGGGACAACAGCAGTCAGTGTGGTCCCGGCAGTCAGTGATCGGGGTCAGTCAGTGTGTGATCACCATGGGGGAGCCTGGAAGGGGTAAGAAGAAGTCGTCGCTGATAAATGACAGGAATGACCCGGTGAAGAACTTCGAGCGATGGAAGAGGAATTACACGAAGAAGACGGAGAAGTGTAAGAGCCGGAGAAAGCAGAACAAGAAGCCGGAGTGGCAGATAGAGAGGGAGACCATCGGCCGCCTGGTGCAGCGCTACAGCGAGGTGAGGAGCTCCCTGTACCGCCACAGTCATTCTCTGTGACGGGTTAAATATCATCACCTGTGGTGTCACTGGTGCTGCTGTGTATAGTGCATCTGCCCCCCCTGTGCACTGCTATACTGTATATATAGTGCTACTGTGTATAGTGCTCACCCTGTGCACGGCTATACTGTATATATAGTGCTACTGTGTATAGTGCAGCTGCTCACCCTCTGTATAAGGCAGCTTCTCCCCCCTGTGCACTGCTATACTGTATATATAGTGCTGCTGGTGTATAGTGCATCTGCTCACCATGTACACTGCTATACTGTATATATAGTGCTGCTGGTGTATAGGGCAGCTGCTCCCCCTGTGCACTGCTAAACTGTATATATAGTGCTGCTGGTGTATAGTGCATCTGCTCACCCTGTGCACTGCTATACTGTATATATACTGCTGCTGGTGTATAGTGCATCTGCTCACTCTGTACACTGCTATACTGTATATATAGTGCTGCTGGTGTATAGGGCATCTGCTCACACTGTGCATGCTATACTGTATATTGTGCTACTGGTGTATAGGGAAGCTGCTCACACTATGCACTGATATACTGTATATATAGTGCTGCTGGTGTATAGTGCAGCTTCTCCCCCTGTGCACTGCTATACTGTATATATAGTGCTGCTGGTGTATAAGGCAGCTTCTCCCCCTGTGAACTGCTGTACTGTGTATACATAGAGCTGCTGGTGTATTGTGCAGCTGCTCACCCTGTACACTGCTATACTGTATATATAGTGCTGCTGGTGTATAGTGCATCTGCTCCCCCTGTGCACTGCTATACTGTATATATAGTGCTACTGGTGTATAGTGCAGCTGCGCCTTCTGTGCACTGCTATACTGTATATTGTGCTGCTGGTGTATAGGGAAGCTGCTCACACTATGCACTGCTATACTGTGTATATGTGTGTGTGTGTGTGTGTATATATATAGATAGTGCTGCTGGTGTATAGGGAAGCTGCTCACACTGTGCATGCTATACTGTATATTGTGCTACTGGTGTATAGTGCATCTGCTATACTGTATATATAGTGCTGCTGGTGTATAGTGCATCTGCTCACCCTGTGCACTGCTATACTGTATATATAGTGCTGCTGGTGTATAGTGCATCTGCTCACCCTGTGCACTGCTATACTGTATATATAGTGCTGCTGGTGTATAGGACAGCTGCTCCTCCTGTGCACTGCTATACTGTGTATATATAGTGCTGCTGGTGTATAGGACAGCTGCTCCTCCTGTGCACTGCTATACTGTATATATAGTGCTGCTGGTGTATAGGACAGCTGCTCCTCCTGTGCACTGCTATACTGTATATATAGTGCTGCTGGTGTATAGTGCAGCTGCTCCTCCTGTGCACTGCTATACTGTATATATAGTGCTGCTGGTGTATAGTGCATCTGCTCACCCTGTACACTGCTATACTGTATATATACTGCTGCTGGTGTATAAGGCATCTGCTCCCCCTGTACACTGCTATACTGTATATATAGTGCTACTGGTGTATAGTGCATCTGCTCACACTGTGCACTGCTATACTATATATATAGTTCTGTTGGTGTATATACTGCTGCTGCTCCCCCTGTGCACTGCTATACTGTATATATAGTGCTGCTGGTGTATAAGGCAGCTTCTCCCCCTGTGAACTGCTATACTGTATATATAGTGCTGCTGGTGTATAAGGCAGCTTCTCCCCCCTGTGCACTGATATACTGTATATATAGTGCTGCTGGTGTATATGGCAGCTGCTCCCCCTGTGCACTGCTATACTGTGTATATATAGTGCTGCTGGTGTATAGTGCAGCTGATCACCCTGTACACTGCTATACTGTATATATAGTGCTGCTGGTGTATAGTGCATCTGCTCCCCCTGTGCACTGCTATACTGTATATATAGTGCTGCTGGTGTATAGTGCAGCTGCTCCCCCTGTGCACTGCTATACTGTATATATAGTGCTGCTGGTGTATAGGACAGCTGCTCCCCCTGTGCACTGCTATACTGTATATATAGTGCTGCTGGTGTATAGTGCAGCTGCTCCTCCTGTACACTGCTATACTGTATATATAGTGCTGCTGGTGTATAGTGCATCTGCTCCCCCTGTGCACTGCTATACTGTGTGTGTATATATAGTGCTGCTGGTGTATAAGGCAGCTTCTCCACTTGTGAACTGCTATCCTGTATATATAGTGCTGCTGGTGTATAGTGCAGCTGCTCCCCCTGTGCACTGCTATAGTATATATATATAGTGCTGCTGGTGTATAGGACAGCTGCTCCTCCTGTACACTGCTATACTGTATATATAGTGCTGCTGGTGTATAGTGCATCTGCTCCCCCTGTGCACTGCTATACTGTATATATAGTGCTGCTGGTGTATAGTGCAGCTTCTCCCCCCTGTGCACTGCTATACTGTATATATAGTGCTGTTGGTGTATAGTGCAGCTGCTCCTCCTGTGCACTGCTATACTGTGTATATAGTGCTGCTGGTGTATAAGGCAGCTTCTCCCCCTGTGCACTGCTATACTGTGTATATATAGTGCTGCTGGTGTATAAGGCATCTGTTCCCCCTGTGCACTGCTATACTGTATATATAGTGCTGCTGGTGTATAGGGAAGCTGCTCACACTGTGCATGCTATACTGTATATAGGCACAAAAACAGACAAATCTCAGGTGCACAACTCCAAATTATTAATAATATATAAATGCAATACAATTTTGCAATCAATAGAGGTTTTTAGCATAATCTTGGCCATGGTTATGGGCCTACCCACCATATCCAGGTAACCTCTGTAGGGTAGGTCCCTAACATACTATGATTCAAATCCAGAGTGCAGGACACCCCAAACTAGCCCAGCTAAGCTGCCCCAGGGCACCGCCATAGTAAGAAAAGTGCAGTGTGAAAGATAGTTAGGAGCAGCTACTGCTACATATAAAGAATGAAAAAAAAAGTGAGGTACATATATAATAAACAAACAGTGAAGGGTTAAAATGTGTCATAAAAGAAAAATGTGTTATAATGCGGTGCCCTGAAACAGATCAACAAAGGCAATCCAGGGGGCCCCATGCCCCAAAAATGAACCAAAGTTGCACTACAGTATATAAAACTTGTAGGACTTACCTAGAATTGTGCCTAATACCAGTGTGCATATTCATTACAAGACTCCATGCTTTTAAACCAATAAGGTAGGGGTGCTAATCCAGACTGAGGGCGTCTCCTTTCCCTCAAGTGTGCAATAAAGCACATTAAATGGAGTATATGGGAAGGTTTCTGGACTGCACACCCTGAATATATATAATGGGAGGTGCTACCTGATGAGACTAATTGTAGGCACAAAAACAGACAAATCTCAGGTGCACAACTCCAAATTATTAATAATATATAAATGCAATACAATTTTGCAATCAATAGAGGTTTTTAGCATAATCTTGGCCAAGGTTATGGGCCTACCCACCATATCCAGGTAACCTCTGTAGGGTAGGTCCCTAACATACTATGATTCAAATCCAGAGTGCAGGACACCCCAAACTAGCCCAGCTAAGCTGCCCCAGGGCACCGCCATAGTAAGAAAAGTGCAGTGTGAAAGATAGTTAGGAGCAGCTGCAGCTGCATATAAAGAATGAAAATAAAAAAGTGAAGCTGCTCCTAACTATCTCTTTACACTGCACTTTTCTTACTATGGTGGTGCCCTGGGGCAGCTTAGCTGGGCTAGTTTGGGGTGTCCTGCACTCTGGATTTGAATCATAGTATGTTAGGGACCTACCCTACAGAGGTTACCTGGATATGGTGGGTAGGCCCATAACCTTGGCCAAGATTATGCTAAAAACCTCTATTGATTGCAAAATTGTATTGCATTTATATATTATTAATAATTTGGAGTTGTGCACCTGAGATTTGTCTGTTTTTGTGCCTACAATTAGTCTCATCAGGTAGCACCTCCCATTATATATATTCAGGGTGTGCAGTCCAGAAACCTTCCCATATACTCCATTTAATGTGCTTTATTGCACACTTGAGGGAAAGGAGACGCCCTCAGTCTGGATTAGCACCCCTACCTTATTGGTTTAAAAGCATGGAGTCTTGTAATGAATATGCACACTGGTATTAGGCACAATTCTAGGTAAGTCCTACAAGTTTTATATACTGTAGTGCAACTTTGGTTCATTTTTGGGGCATGGGGCCCCCTGGATTGCCTTTGTTGTATATAGTGCTACTGGTGTATAGTGCAGCTGCTCCCCCTGTGCACTGCTATACTATATATATAGTGCTGCTGGTGTATAGGACAGCTGCTCCTCCTGTGCACTGCTATACTGTATATATAGTGCTACTGGTGTATAGTGCAGCTGCTCCTCCTGTGAACTGCTATACTGTATATATAGTGCTGCTTGTGTATAGTGCAGCTGCTCCTCCTGTGCCCTGCTATACTGTATATATAGTGCTGCTGGTGTATAGTGCAGCTGCTCCTCCTGTGCACTGCTATACTGTATATATAGTGCTACTGGTGTATAGTGCAGCTGCTCCTCCTGTACACTGCTATACTGTGTATATATAGTGCTGCTGGTGTATAAGGCAGCTTCTCCCCCTGTGAACTGCTATACTGTGTATATATAGTGCTACTGGTGTATAGTACAGCTGCTCCTCCTGTACACTGCTATACTGTGTATATATAGTGCTGCTGGTGTATAAGGCAGCTTCTCCCCCTGTGAACTGCTATACTGTATATACAGTGCTGCTGGTGTATAAGGCAGCTGCTCCCCCTGTGCACTGCTATACTGTATATATAGTGCTGCTGGTGTATAGGACAGCTGCTCCTCCTGTGCACTGCTATACTGTATATATAGTGCTGCTGGTGTATAGTGCTGCTGCTCCCCCTGTGCACTGCTATACTGTATATATAGTGCCGCTGGTGTATAGTGCAGCTGCTCCTCCTGTGCACTGCTATACTGTATATATAGTGCTACTGGTGTATAGTGCAGCTGCTCCTCCTGTACACTGCTATACTGTGTATATATAGTGCTGCTGGTGTATAGTGCAGCTTCTCCCCCTGTGCACTGCTATACTGTATATATAGTGCCGCTGGTGTATAGTGCAGCTGCTCCCCCTGTGCACTGCTATACTGTATATATAGTGCTGCTGGTGTATAGTGCAGCTGCTCCTCCTGTACACTGCTATACTGTGTATATATAGTGCTGCTGGTGTATAAGGCAGCTTCTCCCCCTGTGAACTGCTATACTGTATATATAGAGCTGCTGGTGTATAGTGCAGCTGCTCCTCCTGTGCACTGCTATACTGTATATATAGTGCTGCTGGTGTATAAGGCAGCTTCTCCCCCCTGTGCACTGCTATACTGTGTATATATAGTGCTGCTGGTGTATAAGGCAGCTGCTCCCCCTGTGCACTGCTATACTGTATATATAGTGCTGCTGGTGTATAGGACAGCTGCTCCTCCTGTGCACTGCTATACTGTGTGTGTATATATATAGTGCTGCTGCTCCCCCTGTGCACTGCTATACTGTATATATAGTGCCGCTGGTGTATAGTGCAGCTGCTCCTCCTGTGCACTGCTATACTGTATATATAGTGCTGCTGGTGTATAGTGCAGCTGCTCCTCCTGTACACTGCTATACTGTGTATATATAGTGCTGCTGGTGTATAAGGCAGCTTCTCCCCCTGTGAACTGCTATACTGTATATATAGAGCTGCTGGTGTATAGTGCAGCTGCTCCTCCTGTGCACTGCTATACTGTATATATAGTGCTGCTGGTGTATAAGGCAGCTTCTCCCCCCTGTGCACTGCTATACTGTATATATAGTGCTGCTGGTGTATAAGGCAGCTTCTCCCCCCTGTGCACTGCTATACTGTGTATATATAGTGCTGCTGGTGTATAAGGCAGCTTCTCCCCCTGTGAACTGCTATACTGTATATATAGAGCTGCTGGTGTATAGTGCAGCTGCTCCTCCTGTGCACTGCTATACTGTATATATAGTGCTGCTGGTGTATAAGGCAGCTGCTCCCCCCTGTGCACTGCTATACTGTATATATAGTGCTGCTGGTGTATAGTGCAGCTGCTCCTCCTGTGAACTGCTATACTGTATATATAGTGCTGCTGGTGTATAGTGCAGCTTCTCCCCCTGTGCACTGCTATACTGTATATATAGTGCTGCTGGTGTATAGTCCAGCTTCTCCCCCCTGTGCACTGCTATACTGTATATATAGTGCTGCTGGTGTATAGTGCAGCTTCTCCCCCTGTGAACTGCTATACTGTATATATAGAGCTGCTGGTGTATAGTGCAGTTGCTCCTCCTGTGCACTGCTATACTGTATATATAGTGCTGCTGGTGTATAAGGCAGCTGCTCCCCCTGTGCACTGCTATACTGTATATATAGTGCTACTGGTGTATAGTGCAGCTGCTCCTCCTGTACACTGCTATACTGTGTATATATAGTGCTGCTGGTGTATAAGGCAGCTTCTCCCCCTGTGAACTGCTATACTGTATATATAGTGCTGCTGGTGTATAGTGCAGCTGCTCCTCCTGTGCACTGCTATACTGTATATATAGTGCTGCTGGTGTATAGTGCAGCTGCTCCTCCTGTGCACTGCTATACTGTATATATAGTGCTGCTGGTGTATAGTGCAGCTGCTCCTCCTGTGCCCTGCTATACTGTATATATAGTGCTGCTGGTGTATAGTGCAGCTGCTCCTCCTGTGCACTGCTATACTGTATATATAGTGCTACTGGTGTATAGTGCAGCTGCTCCTCCTGTACACTGCTATACTGTGTATATATAGTGCTGCTGGTGTATAGTGCAGCTGCTCCTCCTGTACACTGCTATACTGTGTATATATAGTGCTGCTGGTGTATAAGGCAGCTGCTCCCCCTGTGCACTGCTATACTGTATATATAGTGCTGCTGGTGTATAGTGCAGCTTCTCCCCCTGTGCACTGCTATACTGTATATATAGTGCTGCTGGTGTATAGTGCAGCTGCTCCTCCTGTACACTGCTATACTGTGTATATATAGTGCTGCTGGTGTATAGTGCAGCTTCTCCCCCCGTGCACTGCTATACTGTATATATAGTGCCGCTGGTGTATAGTGCAGCTTCTCCCCCTGTGCACTGCTATACTGTATATATAGAGCTGCTGGTGTATAAGGCAGCTGCTCCCCCTGTGCACTGCTATACTATATATATATATAGTGCTGCTGGTGTATAGTGCAGCTTCTCCCCCCTGTGCACTGCTATACTGTGTATATATAGTGCTGCTGGTGTATAAGGCAGCTTCTCCCCCTGTGAACTGCTATACTGTATATATAGTGCTGCTGGTGTATAAGGCAGCTTCTCCCCCTGTGAACTGCTATACTGTATATATAGAGCTGCTGGTGTATAGTGCAGCTGCTCCTCCTGTGCACTGCTATACTGTATATATAGTGCTGCTGGTGTATAAGGCAGCTTCTCCCCCCTGTGCACTGCTATACTGTATATATAGTGCTGCTGGTGTATAAGGCAGCTGCTCCCCCTGTGCACTGCTATACTGTATATATAGTGCTGCTGGTGTATAGTGCAGCTGCTCCTCCTGTGAACTGCTATACTGTGTATATAGTGCTGCTGGTGTATAGTGCAGCTGCTCCTCCTGTGAACTGCTATACTGTGTATATAGTGCTGCTGGTGTATAAGGCAGCTTCTCCCCCCTGTGCACTGCTATACTGTATATATAGTGCTGCTGGTGTATAAGGCAGCTTCTCCCCCTGTGCACTGCTATACTGTATATATAGTGCTGCTGGTGTATAGGACAGCTTCTCCCCCCTGTGCACTGCTATACTGTATATATAGAGCTGCTGGTGTATAGTGCAGCTTCTCCCCCTGTGAACTGCTATACTGTATATATAGAGCTGCTGGTGTATAGTGCAGCTGCTCCTCCTCTGCACTGCTATACTGTATATATAGTGCTGCTGGTGTATAGTGCAGCTGCTCCTCCTGTACACTGCTATACTGTGTATATATAGTGCTGCTGTTGTATAGTGCAGCTTCTCCCCCTGTGCACTGCTATACTGTATATATAGTGCCGCTGGTGTATAGTGCAGCTGCTCCCCCTGTGCACTGCTATACTGTATATATAGTGCTGCTTGTGTATAGTGCAGCTTCTCCCCCTGTGCACTGCTATACAGTATATATAGTGCTGCTGGTGTATAGTGCAGCTGCTCCTCCTGTACACTGCTATACTGTGTATATATAGTGCTGCTGGTGTATAGTGCGGCTTCTCCCCCTGTGCACTGCTATACTGTATATATAGAGCTGCTGGTGTATAAGGCAGCTGCTCCCCCTGTGCACTGCTATACTATATATATAGTGCTGCTGGTGTATAGTGCAGCTTCTCCCCCCTGTGCACTGCTATACTGTGTATATATAGTGCTGCTGGTGTATAAGGCAGCTTCTCCCCCTGTGAACTGCTATACTGTGTATATATAGTGCTGCTGGTGTATAAGGCAGCTTCTCCCCCTGTGAACTGCTATACTGTATATATAGAGCTGCTGGTGTATAGTGCAGCTGCTCCTCCTGTGCACTGCTATACTGTGTATATAGTGCTGCTGGTGTATAAGGCAGCTTCTCCCCCTTGTGCACTGCTATACTGTATATATAGAGCTGCTGGTGTATAAGGCAGCTGCTCCCCCTGTGCACTGCTATACTGTATATATAGTGCTGCTGGTGTATAAGGCAGCTTCTCCCCCTGTGCACTGCTATACTGTATATATAGTGCTGCTGGTGTATAGTGCAGCTTCTCCCCCTGTGAACTGCTATACTGTATATATAGAGCTGCTGGTGTATAGTGCAGCTGCTCCTCCTGTGCACTGCTATACTGTATATATAGTGCTGCTGGTGTATAGTGCAGCTTCTCCCCCCTGTGCACTGCTATACTGTATATATAGAGCTGCTGGTGTATAGTGCAGCTTCTCCCCCTGTGAACTGCTATACTGTATATATAGAGCTGCTGGTGTATAAGGCAGCTTCTCACCCTGTACACTGCTATACTGTATATATAGTGCTGCTGGTGTATAAGGCAGCTGCTCCTCCTGTGCACTGCTATACTGTATATATAGTGCTGCTGCTCCCCCTGTGCACTGCTATACTGTATATATAGTGCTGCTGGTGTATAGTGCAGCTGCTCCTCCTGTACACTGCTATACTGTGTATATATAGTGCTGCTGGTGTATAGTGCAGCTTCTCCCCCTGTGCACTGCTATACTGTATATATAGTGCTGCTGGTGTATAAGGCAGCTGCTCCTCCTGTGCACTGCTATACTGTGTATATATAGTGCTGCTGCTCCCCCTGTGCACTGCTATACTGTATATATAGTGCTGCTGGTGTATAGTGCAGCTGCTCCTCCTGTACACTGCTATACTGTGTATATATAGTGCTGCTGGTGTATAGTGCAGCTTCTCCCCCTGTGCACTGCTATACTGTGTATATATAGTGCTGCTGGTGTATAGTGCAGCTTCTCCCCCTGTGCACTGCTATACTGTATATATAGTGCCGCTGGTGTATAGTGCAGCTGCTCCTCCTGTATACTGCTATACTGTGTATATATAGTGCTGCTGGTGTATAAGGCAGCTTCTCCCCCTGTGAACTGCTATACTGTATATATAGTGCTGCTGGTGTATAAGGCAGCTTCTCCCCCTGTGAACTGCTATACTGTATATATAGAGCTGCTGGTGTATAGTGCAGCTGCTCCTCCTGTGCACTGCTATACTGTATATATAGTGCTGCTGGTGTATAAGGCAGCTTCTCCCCCCTTTGCACTGCTATACTGTGTATATATAGTGCTGCTGGTGTATAAGGCAGCTGCTCCCCCTGTGCACTGCTATACTGTATATATAGTGCTGCTGGTGTATAGTGCAGCTGCTCCTCCTGTGAACTGCTATACTGTGTATATAGTGCTGCTGGTGTATAAGGCAGCTTCTCCCCCCTGTGCACTGCTATACTGTATATATAGTGCTGCTGGTGTATAAGGCAGCTGCTCCCCCTGTGCACTGCTATACTGTATATATATATAGTGCTGCTGGTGTATAGTGCAGCTGCTCCTCCTGTGAACTGCTATACTGTATGTATAGTGCTGCTGGTGTATAAGGCAGCTTCTCCCCCTGTGCACTGCTATACTGTATATATAGTGCTGCTGGTGTATAGTGCAGCTTCTCCCCCCTGTGCACTGCTATACTGTATATATAGAGCTGCTGGTGTATAGTGCAGCTTCTCCCCCTGTGAACTGCTATACTGTATATATAGAGCTGCTGGTGTATAGTGCAGCTTCTCCTCCTGTGCACTGCTATACTGTATATATAGAGCTGCTGGTGTATAGTGCAGCTTCTCCCCCTGTGCACTGCTATACTGTATATATAGTGCCGCTGGTGTATAGTGCAGCTGCTCCCCCTGTGCACTGCTATACTATATATATATAGTGCTGCTGGTGTATAGTGCAGCTGCTCCTCCTGTGCACTGCTATACTGTGTATATATAGTGCTGCGGGTATATAGTGCAGCTGCTCCCCCTGTGTACTGCTATACTGTATATATTGTGCTGCTGGTGTATAAGGCAGCTTCTCCCCCCTGTGCACTGCTATACTGTATATATAGTGCTGCTGGTGTATAAGGCAGCTGCTCCCCCTGTGCACTGCTATACTGTATATATAGTGCTGCTGGTGTATATGGCAGCTGCTCCCCCTGTGCACTGCTATACTGTGTATATAGTGCTGCTGGTGTATAGTGCAGCTGCTCCTCCTGTGAACTGCTATACTGTGTATATAGTGCTGCTGGTGTATAAGGCAGCTTCTCCCCCCTGTGCACTGCTATACTATATATATAGTGCTGCTGGTTTATAAGGCAGCTGCTCCCCCTGTGCACTGCTATACTGTATATATAGTGCTGCTGGTGTATAAGGCAGCTTCTCCCCCTGTGCACTGCTATACTGTATATATAGTGCTGCTGGTGTATAAGGCAGCTTCTCCCCCCTGTGCACTGCTATACTGTATATATATAGTGCTGCTGGTGTATAGTGCAGCTTCTCCCCCCTGTGCACTGCTATACTGTATATATAGAGCTGCTGGTGTATAGTGCAGCTGCTCCTCCTGTGCACTGCTATACTGTATATATAGTGCTGCTGGTGTATAAGGCAGCTGCTCACCCTGTGCACTGCTATACTGTATATATAGTGCTGCTGGTGTATAGTGCAGCTTCTCCCCCTGTGAACTGCTATACTGTATATATAGAGCTGCTGGTGTATAGTGCAGCTGCTCCTCCTGTGAACTGCTATACTGTATATATAGAGCTGCTGGTGTATAGTGCAGCTGCTCCTCCTGTGCACTGCTATACTGTATATATAGTGCTGCTGGTGTATAAGGCAGCTGCTCCCCCTGTGCACTGCTATACTGTATATATAGTGCTGCTGGTGTATAAGGCAGCTTCTCACCCTGTACACTGCTATACTGTATATATAGTGCTGCTGGTGTATAGTGCAGCTGCTCCTCCTGTACACTGCTATACTGTTTATATATAGTGCTGCTGGTGTATAAGGCAGCTTCTCCCCCTGTGCACTGCTATACTGTATATATAGTGCTGCTGGTGTATAGTGCAGCTTCTCCCCCCTGTGCACTGCTATACTGTATATATAGTGCTGCTGGTGTATAGTGCAGCTTCTCCCCCTGTGAACTGCTATACTGTATATATAGAGCTGCTGGTGTATAGTGCAGCTGCTCCTCCTGTGCACTGCTATACTTTATATATAGTGCTGCTGGTGTATAAGGCAGCTGCTCCCCCTGTGCACTGCTATACTGTATATATAGTGCTGCTGGTGTATAAGGCAGCATCTCACCCTGTACACTGCTATACTGTATTTACAGTGCTGCTGGTGTATAGTGCAGCTGCTCCTCCTGTACACTGCTATACTGTGTATATATAGTGCTGCTGGTGTATAAGGCAGCTTCTCCCCCTGTGCACTGCTATACTGTATATATAGTGCTGCTGGTGTATAGTGCAGCTTCTCCCCCCTGTGCACTGCTATACTGTATATATAGTGCTGCTGGTGTATAGTGCAGCTTCTCCCCCCTGTGCACTGCTATACTGTATATATAGTGCTGCTGGTGTATAGTGCAGCTTCTCCCCCTGTGAACTGGTATACTGTATATATAGAGCTGCTGGTGTATAGTGCAGCTGCTCCTCCTGTGCACTGCTATACTGTATATATAGTGCTGCTGGTGTATAGTGCAGCTGCTCCTCCTGTACACTGCTATACTGTGTATATATAGTGCTGCTGGTGTATAAGGCAGCTTCTCCCCCTGTGAACTGCTATACTGTATATATAGAGCTGCTGGTGTATAGTGCAGCTGCTCCTCCTGTGCACTGCTATACTGTGTATATATAGTGCTGCTGGTGTATAGTGCAGCTGCTCCCCCTGTGTACTGCTATACTGTATATATAGTGCTGCTGGTGTATAAGGCAGCTTCTCCCCCCTGTGCACTGCTATACTGTGTATATATAGTGCTGCTGGTGTATAGTGCAGCTGCTCCTCCTGTGCACTGCTATACTGTATATATAGTGCTGCTGGTGTATAGTGCAGCTGCTCCTCCTGTGAACTGCTATACTGTGTATATAGTGCTGCTGGTGTATAGTGCAGCTGCTCCTCCTGTGCACTGCTATACTGTATATATAGTGCTGCTGGTGTTTAAGGCAGCTTCTCCCCCCTGTGCACTGCTATACTGTATATATAGTGCTGCTGGTGTATAAGGCAGCTGCTCCCCCTGTGCACTGCTATACTGTATATATAGTGCTGCTGGTGTATAGTGCAGCTTCTCCCCCCTGTGCACTGCTATACTGTGTATATATAGTGCTGCTGGTGTATAGTGCAGCTTCTCCCCCTGTGCACTGCTATACTGTATATATAGAGCTGCTGGTGTATAGTGCAGCTTCTCCCCCCTGTGCACTGCTATACTATATATATATATAGAGCTGCTGGTGTATAGTGCAGCTGCTCCTCCTGTACACTGCTATACTGTGTATATATAGTGCTGCTGGTGTATAGTGCAGCTGCTCCCCCTGTGTACTGCTATACTGTATATATAGTGCTGCTGGTGTATAAGGCAGCTTCTCCCCCCTGTGCACTGCTATACTGTGTATATATAGTGCTGCTGGTGTATAGTGCAGCTGCTCCTCCTGTGCACTGCTATACTGTATATATAGTGCTGCTGGTGTATAGTGCAGCTGCTCCTCCTGTGAACTGCTATACTGTATATATAGAGCTGCTGGTGTATAGTGCAGCTTCTCCCCCCTGTGCACTGCTATACTGTATATATAGAGCTGCTGGTGTATAGTTCAGCTGCTCCTCCTGTACACTGCTATACTGTATATATAGTGCTACTGGTGTATAAGGCAGCTTCTCCCCCTGTGAACTGCTATACTGTATATATAGTGCTGCTGGTGTATAAGGCAGCTTCTCACCCTGTACACTGCTATACTGTATATATAGTGCTGCTGGTGTATAGTGCAGCTGCTCCTCCTGTACATTGCTATACTGTATATATAGTGCTGCTGGTGTATAAGGCAGCTTCTCCCCCTGTGAACTGCTATACTGTATATATAGTGCTGCTGGTGTATAGTGCAGCTGCTCCTCCTGTGCACTGCTATACTGTATATATAGTGCTGCTGGTGTATAGTGCAGCTGCTCCTCCTGTGCACTGCTATACTTTATATATAGTGCTGCTGGTGTATAAGGCAGCTTCTCCCCCTGTGCACTGCTATGCTGTGTATATATAGTGCTGCTGGTGTATAGGGAAGCTGCTTCCCCTGTACACTGCTATACTGTATATATAGTGCTGCTGGTGTATAGTGCAGCTGCTCCCCCTGTGCACTGCTATACTATATATATAGTGCTGCTGGTTGTGTAAGGCAGCTTCTGCCCCTGTGCACTGCTATACTGTATATATAGTGCTGCTGGTGTATAGTGCAGCTGCTTCCCCTGTGCACTGCTATACTGTGTATATATAGTGCTGCTGGTGTATAAGGCAGCTTCTCCCCCTGTGTACTGCTATACTGTGTATATATAGTGCTGCTGGTGTATAGTGCAGCTGCTCCTCCTGTGCACTGCTATACTGTGTATATATAGTGCTGCTGGTGTATAGTGCAGCTGCTCCCCCTGTGTACTGCTATACTGTATATATAGTGCTGCTGGTGTATAAGGCAGCTTCTCCCCCCTGTGCACTGCTATACTGTGTATATATAGTGCTGCTGGTGTATAGTGCAGCTGCTCCTCCTGTGCACTGCTATACTGTATATATAGTGCTGCTGGTGTATAGTGCAGCTGCTCCTCCTGTGAACTGCTATACTGTATATATAGTGCTGCTGGTGTATAGTGCAGCTTCTCCCCCTGTGCACTGCTATACTGTATATATAGTGCTGCTGGTGTATAGTCCAGCTTCTCCCCCCTGTGCACTGCTATACTGTATATATAGTGCTGCTGGTGTATAGTGCAGCTTCTCCCCCTGTGAACTGCTATACTGTATATATAGAGCTGCTGGTGTATAGTGCAGTTGCTCCTCCTGTGCACTGCTATACTGTATATATAGTGCTGCTGGTGTATAAGGCAGCTGCTCCCCCTGTGCACTGCTATACTGTATATATAGTGCTACTGGTGTATAGTGCAGCTGCTCCTCCTGTACACTGCTATACTGTGTATATATAGTGCTGCTGGTGTATAAGGCAGCTTCTCCCCCTGTGAACTGCTATACTGTATATATAGTGCTGCTGGTGTATAGTGCAGCTGCTCCTCCTGTGCACTGCTATACTGTATATATAGTGCTGCTGGTGTATAGTGCAGCTGCTCCTCCTGTGCACTGCTATACTGTATATATAGTGCTGCTGGTGTATAGTGCAGCTGCTCCTCCTGTACACTGCTATACTGTGTATATATAGTGCTGCTGGTGTATAGTGCAGCTTCTCCCCCCGTGCACTGCTATACTGTATATATAGTGCCGCTGGTGTATAGTGCAGCTTCTCCCCCTGTGCACTGCTATACTGTATATATAGAGCTGCTGGTGTATAAGGCAGCTGCTCCCCCTGTGCACTGCTATACTATATATATATATAGTGCTGCTGGTGTATAGTGCAGCTTCTCCCCCCTGTGCACTGCTATACTGTGTATATATAGTGCTGCTGGTGTATAAGGCAGCTTCTCCCCCTGTGAACTGCTATACTGTATATATAGTGCTGCTGGTGTATAAGGCAGCTTCTCCCCCTGTGAACTGCTATACTGTATATATAGAGCTGCTGGTGTATAGTGCAGCTGCTCCTCCTGTGCACTGCTATACTGTATATATAGTGCTGCTGGTGTATAAGGCAGCTTCTCCCCCCTGTGCACTGCTATACTGTATATATAGTGCTGCTGGTGTATAAGGCAGCTGCTCCCCCTGTGCACTGCTATACTGTATATATAGTGCTGCTGGTGTATAGTGCAGCTGCTCCTCCTGTGAACTGCTATACTGTGTATATAGTGCTGCTGGTGTATAGTGCAGCTGCTCCTCCTGTGAACTGCTATACTGTGTATATAGTGCTGCTGGTGTATAAGGCAGCTTCTCCCCCCTGTGCACTGCTATACTGTATATATAGTGCTGCTGGTGTATAAGGCAGCTTCTCCCCCTGTGCACTGCTATACTGTATATATAGTGCTGCTGGTGTATAGTGCAGCTTCTCCCCCCTGTGCACTGCTATACTGTATATATAGTGCTGCTGGTGTATAGGACAGCTTCTCCCCCCTGTGCACTGCTATACTGTATATATAGAGCTGCTGGTGTATAGTGCAGCTTCTCCCCCTGTGAACTGCTATACTGTATATATAGAGCTGCTGGTGTATAGTGCAGCTGCTCCTCCTCTGCACCGCTATACTGTATATATAGTGCTGCTGGTGTATAGTGCAGCTGCTCCTCCTGTACACTGCTATACTGTGTATATATAGTGCTGCTGTTGTATAGTGCAGCTTCTCCCCCTGTGCACTGCTATACTGTATATATAGTGCCGCTGGTGTATAGTGCAGCTGCTCCCCCTGTGCACTGCTATACTGTATATATAGTGCTGCTTGTGTATAGTGCAGCTTCTCCCCCTGTGCACTGCTATACAGTATATATAGTGCTGCTGGTGTATAGTGCAGCTGCTCCTCCTGTACACTGCTATACTGTGTATATATAGTGCTGCTGGTGTATAGTGCGGCTTCTCCCCCTGTGCACTGCTATACTGTATATATAGAGCTGCTGGTGTATAAGGCAGCTGCTCCCCCTGTGCACTGCTATACTATATATATAGTGCTGCTGGTGTATAGTGCAGCTTCTCCCCCCTGTGCACTGCTATACTGTGTATATATAGTGCTGCTGGTGTATAAGGCAGCTTCTCCCCCTGTGAACTGCTATACTGTATATATAGTGTTGCTGGTGTATAAGGCAGCTTCTCCCCCTGTGAACTGCTATACTGTATATATAGAGCTGCTGGTGTATAGTGCAGCTGCTCCTCCTGTGCACTGCTATACTGTATATATAGTGCTGCTGGTGTATAAGGCAGCTTCTCCCCCTGTGCACTGCTATACTGTATATATAGTGCTGCTGGTGTATAGTGCAGCTTCTCCCCCTGTGAACTGCTATACTGTATATATAGAGCTGCTGGTGTATAGTGCAGCTGCTCCTCCTGTGCACTGCTATACTGTATATATAGTGCTGCTGGTGTATAGTGCAGCTTCTCCCCCCTGTGCACTGCTATACTGTATATATAGAGCTGCTGGTGTATAGTGCAGCTTCTCCCCCTGTGAACTGCTATACTGTATATATAGAGCTGCTGGTGTATAAGGCAGCTTCTCACCCTGTACACTGCTATACTGTATATATAGTGCTGCTGGTGTATAAGGCAGCTGCTCCTCCTGTGCACTGCTATACTGTATATATAGTGCTGCTGCTCCCCCTGTGCACTGCTATACTGTATATATAGTGCTGCTGTTGTATAGTGCAGCTGCTCCTCCTGTACACTGCTATACTGTGTATATATAGTGCTGCTGGTGTATAGTGCAGCTTCTCCCCCTGTGCACTGCTATACTGTATATATAGTGCTGCTGGTGTATAAGGCAGCTGCTCCTCCTGTGCACTGCTATACTGTGTATATATAGTGCTGCTGCTCCCCCTGTGCACTGCTATACTGTATATATAGTGCTGCTGGTGTATAGTGCAGCTGCTCCTCCTGTACACTGCTATACTGTGTATATATAGTGCTGCTGGTGTATAGTGCAGCTTCTCCCCCTGTGCACTGCTATACTGTGTATATATAGTGCTGCTGGTGTATAGTGCAGCTTCTCCCCCTGTGCACTGCTATACTGTATATATAGTGCCGCTGGTGTATAGTGCAGCTGCTCCTCCTGTATACTGCTATACTGTGTATATATAGTGCTGCTGGTGTATAAGGCAGCTTCTCCCCCTGTGAACTGCTATACTGTATATATAGTGCTGCTGGTGTATAAGGCAGCTTCTCCCCCTGTGAACTGCTATACTGTATATATAGAGCTGCTGGTGTATAGTGCAGCTGCTCCTCCTGTGCACTGCTATACTGTATATATAGTGCTGCTGGTGTATAAGGCAGCTTCTCCCCCCTTTGCACTGCTATACTGTGTATATATAGTGCTGCTGGTGTATAAGGCAGCTGCTCCCCCTGTGCACTGCTATACTGTATATATAGTGCTGCTGGTGTATAGTGCAGCTGCTCCTCCTGTGAACTGCTATACTGTGTATATAGTGCTGCTGGTGTATAAGGCAGCTTCTCCCCCCTGTGCACTGCTATACTGTATATATAGTGCTGCTGGTGTATAAGGCAGCTGCTCCCCCTGTGCACTGCTATACTGTATATATATATATAGTGCTGCTGGTGTATAGTGCAGCTGCTCCTCCTGTGAACTGCTATACTGTATATATAGTGCTGCTGGTGTATAAGGCAGCTTCTCCCCCTGTGCACTGCTATACTGTATATATAGTGCTGCTGGTGTATAGTGCAGCTTCTCCCCCCTGTGCACTGCTATACTGTATATATAGAGCTGCTGGTGTTATAGTGCAGCTTCTCCCCCTGTGAACTGCTATACTGTATATATAGAGCTGCTGGTGTATAGTGCAGCTTCTCCTCCTGTGCACTGCTATACTGTATATATAGAGCTGCTGGTGTATAGTGCAGCTTCTCCCCCTGTGCACTGCTATACTGTATATATAGTGCCGCTGGTGTATAGTGCAGCTGCTCCCCCTGTGCACTGCTATACTATATATATATAGTGCTGCTGGTGTATAGTGCAGCTGCTCCTCCTGTGCACTGCTATACTGTGTATATATAGTGCTGCGGGTATATAGTGCAGCTGCTCCCCCTGTGTACTGCTATACTGTATATATTGTGCTGCTGGTGTATAAGGCAGCTTCTCCCCCCTGTGCACTGCTATACTGTATATATAGTGCTGCTGGTGTATAAGGCAGCTGCTCCCCCTGTGCACTGCTATACTGTATATATAGTGCTGCTGGTGTATATGGCAGCTGCTCCCCCTGTGCACTGCTATACTGTGTATATAGTGCTGCTGGTGTATAGTGCAGCTGCTCCTCCTGTGAACTGCTATACTGTGTATATAGTGCTGCTGGTGTATAAGGCAGCTTCTCCCCCCTGTGCACTGCTATACTATATATATAGTGCTGCTGGTTTATAAGGCAGCTGCTCCCCCTGTGCACTGCTATACTGTATATATAGTGCTGCTGGTGTATAAGGCAGCTTCTCCCCCTGTGCACTGCTATACTGTATATATAGTGCTGCTGGTGTATAAGGCAGCTTCTCCCCCCTGTGCACTGCTATACTGTATATATATAGTGCTGCTGGTGTATAGTGCAGCTTCTCCCCCCTGTGCACTGCTATACTGTATATATAGAGCTGCTGGTGTATAGTGCAGCTGCTCCTCCTGTGCACTGCTATACTGTATATATAGTGCTGCTGGTGTATAAGGCAGCTGCTCACCCTGTGCACTGCTATACTGTATATATAGTGCTGCTGGTGTATAGTGCAGCTTCTCCCCCTGTGAACTGCTATACTGTATATATAGAGCTGCTGGTGTATAGTGCAGCTGCTCCTCCTGTGCACTGCTATACTGTATATATAGTGCTGCTGGTGTATAAGGCAGCTGCTCCCCCTGTGCACTGCTATACTGTATATATAGTGCTGCTGGTGTATAAGGCAGCTTCTCACCCTGTACACTGCTATACTGTATATATAGTGCTGCTGGTGTATAGTGCAGCTGCTCCTCCTGTACACTGCTATACTGTGTATATATAGTGCTGCTGGTGTATAAGGCAGCTTCTCCCCCTGTGCACTGCTATACTGTATATATAGTGCTGCTGGTGTATAGTGCAGCTTCTCCCCCCTGTGCACTGCTATACTGTATATATAGTGCTGCTGGTGTATAGTGCAGCTTCTCCCCCTGTGAACTGCTATACTGTATATATAGAGCTGCTGGTGTATAGTGCAGCTGCTCCTCCTGTGCACTGCTATACTGTATATATAGTGCTGCTGGTGTATAAGGCAGCTGCTCCCCCTGTGCACTGCTATACTGTATATATAGTGCTGCTGGTGTATAAGGCAGCATCTCACCCTGTACACTGCTATACTGTATTTACAGTGCTGCTGGTGTATAGTGCAGCTGCTCCTCCTGTACACTGCTATACTGTGTATATATAGTGCTGCTGGTGTATAAGGCAGCTTCTCCCCCTGTGCACTGCTATACTGTATATATAGTGCTGCTGGTGTATAGTGCAGCTTCTCCCCCCTGTGCACTGCTATACTGTATATATAGTGCTGCTGGTGTATAGTGCAGCTTCTCCCCCCTGTGCACTGCTATACTGTATATATAGTGCTGCTGGTGTATAGTGCAGCTTCTCCCCCTGTGAACTGGTATACTGTATATATAGAGCTGCTGGTGTATAGTGCAGCTGCTCCTCCTGTGCACTGCTATACTGTATATATAGTGCTGCTGGTGTATAGTGCAGCTGCTCCTCCTGTACACTGCTATACTGTGTATATATAGTGCTGCTGGTGTATAAGGCAGCTTCTCCCCCTGTGAACTGCTATACTGTATATATAGAGCTGCTGGTGTATAGTGCAGCTGCTCCTCCTGTGCACTGCTATACTGTGTATATATAGTGCTGCTGGTGTATAGTGCAGCTGCTCCCCCTGTGTACTGCTATACTGTATATATAGTGCTGCTGGTGTATAAGGCAGCTTCTCCCCCCTGTGCACTGCTATACTGTGTATATATAGTGCTGCTGGTGTATAGTGCAGCTGCTCCTCCTGTGCACTGCTATACTGTATATATAGTGCTGCTGGTGTATAGTGCAGCTGCTCCTCCTGTGAACTGCTATACTGTGTATATAGTGCTGCTGGTGTATAGTGCAGCTGCTCCTCCTGTGCACTGCTATACTGTATATATAGTGCTGCTGGTGTTTAAGGCAGCTTCTCCCCCCTGTGCACTGCTATACTGTATATATAGTGCTGCTGGTGTATAAGGCAGCTGCTCCCCCTGTGCACTGCTATACTGTATATATAGTGCTGCTGGTGTATAGTGCAGCTTCTCCCCCCTGTGCACTGCTATACTGTGTATATATAGTGCTGCTGGTGTATAGTGCAGCTTCTCCCCCTGTGCACTGCTATACTGTATATATAGAGCTGCTGGTGTATAGTGCAGCTTCTCCCCCCTGTGCACTGCTATACTATATATATATATATAGAGCTGCTGGTGTATAGTGCAGCTGCTCCTCCTGTACACTGCTATACTGTGTATATATAGTGCTGCTGGTGTATAGTGCAGCTGCTCCCCCTGTGTACTGCTATACTGTATATATAGTGCTGCTGGTGTATAAGGCAGCTTCTCCCCCCTGTGCACTGCTATACTGTGTATATATAGTGCTGCTGGTGTATAGTGCAGCTGCTCCTCCTGTGCACTGCTATACTGTATATATAGTGCTGCTGGTGTATAGTACAGCTGCTCCTCCTGTGAACTGCTATACTGTATATATAGAGCTGCTGGTGTATAGTGCAGCTTCTCCCCCCTGTGCACTGCTATACTGTATATATAGAGCTGCTGGTGTATAGTTCAGCTGCTCCTCCTGTACACTGCTATACTGTATATATAGTGCTACTGGTGTATAAGGCAGCTTCTCCCCCTGTGAACTGCTATACTGTATATATAGTGCTGCTGGTGTATAAGGCAGCTTCTCACCCTGTACACTGCTATACTGTATATATAGTGCTGCTGGTGTATAGTGCAGCTGCTCCTCCTGTACATTGCTATACTGTATATATAGTGCTGCTGGTGTATAAGGCAGCTTCTCCCCCTGTGAACTGCTATACTGTATATATAGTGCTGCTGGTGTATAGTGCAGCTGCTCCTCCTGTGCACTGCTATACTGTATATATAGTGCTGCTGGTGTATAGTGCAGCTGCTCCTCCTGTGCACTGCTATACTTTATATATAGTGCTGCTGGTGTATAAGGCAGCTTCTCCCCCTGTGCACTGCTATGCTGTGTATATATAGTGCTGCTGGTGTATAGGGAAGCTGCTTCCCCTGTACACTGCTATACTGTATATATAGTGCTGCTGGTGTATAGTGCAGCTGCTCCCCCTGTGCACTGCTATACTATATATATAGTGCTGCTGGTTGTGTAAGGCAGCTTCTGCCCCTGTGCACTGCTATACTGTATATATAGTGCTGCTGGTGTATAGTGCAGCTGCTTCCCCTGTGCACTGCTATACTGTGTATATATAGTGCTGCTGGTGTATAAGGCAGCTTCTCCCCCTGTGTACTGCTATACTGTGTATATATAGTGCTGCTGGTGTATAGTGCAGCTGCTCCTCCTGTGCACTGCTATACTGTGTATATATAGTGCTGCTGGTGTATAGTGCAGCTGCTCCCCCTGTGTACTGCTATACTGTATATATAGTGCTGCTGGTGTAGAAGGCAGCTTCTCCCCCCTGTGCACTGCTATACTGTGTATATATAGTGCTGCTGGTGTATAGTGCAGCTGCTCCTCCTGTGCACTGCTATACTGTATATATAGTGCTGCTGGTGTATAGTGCAGCTGCTCCTCCTGTGAACTGCTATACTGTGTATATAGTGCTGCTGGTGTATAGTGCAGCTGCTCCTCCTGTGCACTGCTATACTGTATATATAGTGCTGCTGGTGTTTAAGGCAGTTTCTCCCCCCTGTGCACTGCTATACTGTATATATAGTGCTGCTGGTGTATAAGGCAGCTGCTCCCCCTGTGCACTGCTATACTGTATATATAGTGCTGCTGGTGTATAAGGCAGCTTCTCCCCCTGTGCACTGCTATACTGTATATATAGTGCTGCTGGTGTATAGTGCAGCTTCTCCCCCCTGTGCACTGCTATACTGTGTATATATAGTGCTGCTGGTGTATAGTGCAGCTTCTCCCCCTGTGCACTGCTATACTGTATATATAGAGCTGCTGGTGTATAGTGCAGCTTCTCCCCCCTGTGCACTGCTATACTATGTATATAGTGCTGCTGGTTGTGTAAGGCAGCTTCTCCCCCTGTGCACTGCTATACTGTATATATAGTGCTGCTGGTGTATAAGGCAGCTGCTCACACTATGCACTGCTCAACTGTATATTGTGCCAACGATAGGTATGCCGGGCGTCGGGATTTTGGCGTGGGGCTAATGATAGGCATCTAAATACAGACGCCTATGATTAGTCCCATTCTGGGATTTCACTGTCGGGAAGCCTATGGCCGCCAGCTTCCTGACTACATACTCCCTACCCTAACCCTCCCCCTAACCTTAACCTACCTTTCCCACAACCTAACCATAACCTTACCCCCTGGAGCATAACCCTGATACTTTTCCATTGGTATTCTGAAGCCGGAATTGCAGGCGCCGGGATTCTGGACTGCCGGCATGCCGACTGCTGGAATGCCGACTACATCTTGTGGGATCACTAGTGCGTGCATTATAGTCACTCAGCTGCTGAGCTATAGTTTGCTTATTGTGCCTTTGATGCAGGTTTTATATTGTTATACATGGTTACCTGTCTGTGTTCATCAATGTGTGTTTGGAATATTCGTTGTTATTTTTATTTTTCTTGTCCTTTAAATATAAACTCCTCTGGCTCTTTGCATTGGACACAGTTGTATCCACAAATCAGCAGGATGGTGTCCTATCCATGGAATGTAATGGTGTGTCTGGCATGAATGATTGGTTGATAAAGCGATGCCTGTGGCCTGTTGTAAAAGTCGCAGGGGGTCATGTGCAAACAAATAATTACTCGTCTGAAGCTGGCAAATGACGTTATGCCGACTCCTTTGCTTGGTGCCAACTGAATTCTCTTAACAAAATTGCATTATTATGTTTTAGTTTTATCATAGGTAGCTCTCTTTATGATGGCATCAATTCTGTAATGCCAGGGGCACGTGTATTTCAAGCTGATGATGTAAGGAGACTTTTATCATCACTGTGCTAGCAAATCAGTATTGGTTAGTTTTGTGTGTTACCTATATTATTATTATATGTCCCCTCAGCCTGATTGGATGATTACTCAATTAAGACTTGTTTGGACTTCTGTCACCCCCACCATTTGTAAATACGAAGGGTTTAGGGTGTTGCAGGCCAATGGTCCATGGGCAGAGGAGCCCAATTAGTAATCTACCATGTGTTGTCCCATCAGGCCATTTGCCTCATAGCGCAGCGTGAGGTCTGACCGTTGCTTTTACCTTAAGTACATTTGTATGTCTTCCAGATCAACCCCAATGACATTTCCAGATTCTCAGACTTTCCCTTATCAAAAAAGACTGTGAGAGGTGAGTACAGCATCTCTTTATAGTATACTTTTTTTTTTTTGTAATTCTAAATATTGTTTCATTAATAATATAACAATTTTTTTTTTAAATGTTTATATATATATTATTGCTTCATAACAAGAAAGAAATCCAAATATACAAAGGAAAGAAGCTGGCACTGAAATGGGACTGGATGAGAACTTAATAAGTGACTTTTCGGAGAATCCAGCCCCTAGCTTGATAAAGGAGTTGGATTCTCAGAAATGGCTAAATCTAGCATCACATAGATGCAATGCATCCTGCCACTTACCGCATGCATACTGGCGTATAAAAGCTCTTTTGAGAAGGTTACTGACCTGGAAGTCCTCCTTCTCGTGCCAACGCGCGTGCCGCAGGGGACCCTGGCAGGGATCTTATTGGATCCCTCAACGTGGAACTTTGTGAAAAGAAGCTAAGTCTATTATTATTGTACCGCTTTCATTCCCCTTTCTTTTTTAAGTAGTGGCATATCTGTGTAACGCAGAGCTGTTCTTAATAATAAAATACACTGCGCTGAGCCCATTTCTGAGGGGAGCCTAGAGCCAGGACCGGCTCTAGGGGTGTTCGACCAGTGCGGTCGCACAGGGGCGCCACCCATAGAGAGCGCACCCCTCCCCAAAATCCCGATTTCAGCGGGACACTACTGTTCCGCTGTTCCACCCGTGGGCCGAAGTGGCCCACGGTTGGTCAAATCAGGAGGTTGGGGACCCCCACCGCCAAAGCTGTGCGGCGGTGCCTAACCCCCGAAGTGTGAATGGATGACGCGCGCATGCGTGTGGCATCCATTCACTGACTGGAGAGGGCTGGGGGAAGCCCAGCTAGTGACGGAGAGCTGGGCTTTACCTCTAGCCTGACGTCACTTAGGGGGCTTATCCTATGGTAGTGAGGCCACGCCCCCAATTTTGGTCGCCGCGCACTATTACAGGGCGCTCAGGCCTCTGGAGCCGGCCCTGCCTAGAGCTGTAGCTTCAGTCATTTCAGCCACCCCATTGTTTAATCCAATGCTGCACAGCCGACCTATTGTAACAGTTTTTCCCCAGGGGTTACTCCCCCTGCACCCTCCTGGCTGTACCACTGGCATTGCTGGAAGCTGCAGAAGTGCTTCTAAAATGTACCCAGTCTCAGTATTTGTATTTATAACATAACACAGTGTTGGTGGTGCTCCCAAAGCCCAAATTATGACCTATACCAGAGAAAAGACAAAACAAGAAGTGCCCCAGCAACAAGCTCTTCTTGTTTTATCTTTTCTCCGGTAGATATCGTCAGGTTGTGCAGGTTCAGGGATGAGTAATGGTGCGTACACACTACACGATATGCTCCCTGAGCGATATCGTCTAGTGTGTCCCAGGCAGGGTGTGCTCAATGTCGTTTGTGACATTGAGCACACCTGCTGAACGATCTCATTAACGAGATCGTTCAGCGCCGGGCTCTCTCCCCCATTCCATAACATGCAGCAACCTGACGTAATCGTCAGGTTGGCCTGCATGTTAACCCGATGAACGACGATGACGAACGACTCGTGGGAATGCGCGCCGTCGTTATCGTTCATCGTTTTTGTGTTAAAAATGGACGATAAAGTGGACGACTTAACGATATCGTTATCGTTCAGTCGTCCACTTTAATCGCCCAGTGTGTACGCACCATAAGGGTGCCTGCACTTGCCGACATATCATTCAGCGTGGGCACATTATCCACTGCACAATAAGGAACGATTCAATGATAACAATGTCGTTATCGTTCAATAGTCGTGTAGTGGATACGCGGCTTTTAGTGAGCCTCAATGAAGAACAGTGAAGAGTACTGTCTACCTGTTCTCTCCACCCCCTTTGGTTACAGCGACCAATCAGAAGTGTCCCACGAGTATTAGACGTACAGCTCTAGAAAGTTGCAGATAATCAGTTTTCATCCCAGCGCTGTTAGGCAAAAGCATCTTAGTCCAGTGCGATTGTAATAGATCCCACATTTTTCTTGCGTCTATGGGGCTGACCGAGGGAGAGGCTGCAGGATGTGTCCACATTTGATGGGCAGCTGCCCGGCCAGCCGCAGAGGGTCAGTGAGGGGCACAGTTTGAATAAACCCTCTATTAGCTGGGTCTGCTCTGCTTTTCATCTCCGTGCTCTGTTGTGGGAGACTACAGAGCCGCGGGTTTAATCTGTAGCGAGGCCACTAACCAGGGCATCCAACTACACGGCACATGCGCAAATGGCAATTACCAGTCGCAATTTCTTTCGTCCGTAGTGATCAGCGCATCGCTGGGGCCGGCTAGACCGTTTTTTTATATCTGAATCTACCAAAAGAAACAAAGATTTGTGTCGCAATGAATCTGGGAAATGATTTGTCACAATGAATCTGGGAAATGATGTCCCATCGGTATGTGGAATCTTTATGAATAGACCCCAATGTGTTAAAGTGTCTATTATTGGGATGGTGAAAGCTGATGCACTTGAAGTAATAGATGTAGTCATCCTTTAGTGGAATGAAATGCTGAACCATGTGGCTATGTGACTGTCACAGGAGCTCATCTGTCTTTCCTCGCAGGTTTGGTGGAAGGTCAGTATCGGATACCCACAGAGATACAGAAGCAAACCATAGGTCTAGCCTTACAAGGGAAGGATGTTCTGGGAGCTGCTAAAACCGGATCTGGCAAAACTCTGGCCTTCGTTCTTCCTGTAAGTGACCATTATGCTGCATTGTCTCTGCACCAACCTTTTTTGCATTATAACAATGGTCTTTTCGATTACGGCAATCGATTACGGTGGTCCTAATACGTAACCTGCTGCACTTAGATCAGAGGAGCGGTTTTGGAAGGGACAGATTTTTCTAAAACACTTTGAAAAATGGTTACAGCTTATAGATTTATTTTTATGCTTTTATATAGTTCATTTAAAAATTCCATTGGTTATATTTGACATAACATACAATACACTGCTCTCTACAAAGCCGGCTTAAGACGCAACACAAAGAGGTTGATACTTACTGTAATTAATACTTTTTGACTGTGTATTGTTTTTTTTGCAGACAGTATATGTTTTGGGGTGGACTGGCCCACAGTGGGCCCGCTGCATGAGGGCCCTACCCCCTTCTCTAGGGGCCAGGCTCCAGATAAAGCAGTCCATTTATACATTGTTATTCTACTAGAGGGTCAGTAACTTGGTGGAACAGGACCATAGATAAACTTGGGTGCTTAGTTAGTTTCTATGGAAACTACACCAAGATTAGCCCTCCTGCCGATTAAATTGGTTGGTCGTAACACACCCCTGTCCCCTCCTTTACAAAAGGGGTCTTGTTATTGGCAATCTGCAAGTCCTCACTTATGGTTGGCCCAGTCCTTCTGTTGTGGCAGGACACCCCCCCTCTAACTGGCCACTCCCCATAAGCTTGGACCCCTTTCACTGCATTCTCTGGTGGGCCCATCATGCCCCAGTCCAACAATGAAATGTGGTGTAAAAGGGGTGGTACAGGGGAGCACTGTACAAGCTCCTTGTTTACAGAACAGCAGGTTAGTACCAGGGACTTCAAATGTTCTCTCGACTAACTAGATTCCACATGGTAATGGAGTGAGATGGAGACTCGCACCTGTTTTTGCAGATTATTAAACATTGATAAGCACAATTATATTACTGATAAAGTACTATTTCATATGCAAATTGTTATTTACCACAGCATGTCTAGGTGGGTCAGGAGCAATCATTTTCCATAGAAAGAGTTATGCTTTGCAGTTGTGGCCTATAAACTGTACGGTGTATACACTGATATCTGTAGAACACACAAATAATACAATCAGAAATGTTACCTTTTACACCCGTCTGTAGACATTTGTGCATTTAACTTTGATACAATGGTTAATTATAATCATTTGTAATATGTTCTGAATGTTTCCTTGATTAATAAAATGTTTCCTAGCACAGTCCTGTACAGCTCTCACTGGTATAAACTAGGGGTGAGCGGGTTCGGATTTCTGAAATCCGAGCCCCCCCGATCCGAGTCCGATCCGAGTCAGTCTCGACTTTTCCCGCCTGACTCGGATCTGAAATCGAGGCAAAACGTCATCATCCCGCCTTCCGAGTCTCGCGGGTTTTGGATCCTATATAAGGTACCCGCGTCGGCGCCATTTTCTCACTCGGCTGTGGACAGTGAAGAGGGAGGGTGGGAGTTAGGGCTGGCTGGGCTGTGTAGTGTAGTGTAGTGCTGCTGTTGTCCACTACTTCAAAGTCCATAGGGGCTGGCTGTGTTGTGCTGTGCTGCTGCTGTTAATAGGGGCTGTGTCCACTACTTCAAAGTCCATAGGGGCTGGCTGGACTGTCCTGTGCAGTGTCCCAGTCCTAAAAGGGTGCTGTAGTGTTGTCCAGGGGGTGCTCTGTCCATCAGGGGTGCTCCCCCCAAGTGCTAAAAAAAATAATATATTTTCTGTGTTTGTGAATTGTGTGCGCAGTAGCCGCACGTGCATCAACAAAGTAGTGCCAAGCGTGCGCCTGTGTCATAAGTAAAGGGCCGGCTGGCTTGACCGTTAAAGGGTGCTGTAACCCCCAAAGTACACTCCAAACCAAACCAAAAAAAAAATTATTTTCTGTGTTTGTGAATTGTGTGCGCAGTAGCCGCACGTGCATCAACAAAGAAGCAGCGCCAAGCGTGCGCCTGTGTCCCATAAGTAAAGAGCCGGCTGGCTCATTTCTTAAAGGCTGGTGTAACCCACAAAGTGCACTACTCTCCAGCAAAAATAAAGAAATATTTTCTGTGTTTAGCCGCACGTATATATCAAATCGATATAACATAAATGGAGGACCAAACTTTCTCCGATAAAAATAAAATAGAGAAAGATCAAGAACCACTTCCTCCTAGTGCTGAAGCTGCTGCCACTAGTCATGACATAGACGATAACATGCCATCAACGTCGTTTGCCAAGGCCGATGCCCAATGTCATAATAGAGGGCACATACAATCCCAAATGACAAAGTTCAGGAAAATGACCTTGAAAAAAACATTTAAATCAGCTGAAGAGAAACGTAAACTTGCCAATATGCCATTTACGACACGGAGTGGCAAGGAACGGCTAAGGTCGATCCCTAGTATGTTCATGACTAGTGGTTCAGCTTCACATGACGATGGAAGCCCTCCTCCCACTAAAAAAATCAAAAGAGTTAAGCTGGCAAAAGCACAGCGAAGAACTGTGCTTTCTAAGAAGATATCACAAATCCCCAAGGAGAGTCCAAGTGTGGTGGTGGTTGCGATGCCTGACCTTCCCAGCACTGGACGGGAAGAGGTGGCTCTTTCCACCATTTGCACGCCCCCTGCAAGTGCTGAAAGGAGCACCCACAGTCCACTTGCTGATATGCAAATTGAAGATGTCACTGTTGAAGTACAACAGGATGAGGATACTGGTGTAGCTGGCGCTGAGGAGGAAGTTGGCGAGGAGGATTCTGATGGTGATGTGGTTTGTTTAAATCAGGCTCCGGGGGAGACAGTTGTTGTCCGTGGGATGAAAAAGCCCATCACGGTCATGCCTGGGCAGAAGACCAAACATTCCACCTCTTTGGTCTGGCAATATTTCGATCCAAATCCGGACAACAACTGTCTTGCCATATGTACCTTATGTAAAGGTGGAATAAGTAGGGGTAGGGACGTTAACCACCTAGGAACATCCTCCCTTATACGGCACCTGCAGCGCATTCATAAAAAGTTACTGTCAAGTTCAGAAACTTTGGCTAAGACCGTAAGCAGTCCAGGGACACCTAAATCCCGTTGTCCTGTTGTATCCAAGCGCCTGCAAACCCCTCCTCGTCAATTTCCTCCTTAGTCAGGATCGGAAGTAGTCCTGCAGGCCATGTCACTGGCATGACTGACTCTCCTATCCCGGATTCCTCCGGAGGATCCTGCATTGCTACGCCTCCTGCTGCCGCTGCTGCTGTTGCTGCTGCTGGGAGTCGTTCATCATCCCAGAGAGGAAGTAGGAACACCACTACTTTTACTAAACAATTGACCCTCCAACAGTCCTTAGCGAGGAGGATGAAGTACGACAGCAGTCATCCTGAAGCAAAACGTATAACTGAGGCCTTGACTGCTATGTTGGTGTTAGACGTGCGTCCGGTATCCGCCATTAGTGCAGTGGGATTTAGACAATTGATGGAGGTAGTGTGTCCCCGGTTCCAAATCCCGTCTAGATTCCACTTCACTAGGCAGGCGAGACCGAGACTGTACAGAAACGTCAGAAAAAGTGTCCTCAGTGTCCTGAAAAATGCCGTTGTACACAGTGTCCACTTAACCACGGACATGTGGACAAGTGGAACAGGGCAGACTAAGGTCTATATGACTGTGACAGCCCACTGGGTAGATGTATCACCTTACGCAGCAACAGCAGCAGCGTCACCAGTCGCAGCATCTCAGAAACGCCAGCTCGTTCCAAGGCAGGCTACGCTGTGTATCACCGGTTTCAGTAAGAGGCACACCGCCGACAACCTCTTAGAGAAACTGAGGGAAATCATCGCCCAGTGGCTTACCCCACTTAGACTCTCCTGGGGATTTGTGATATCTGACAACGCCACCAATATTGTGCGGGCATTACATCTGGGCAAATTCCAGCACGTCCCATGTTTTGCTCACACAATAAACTTGGTGGTGCAGAATTTTCTGAAAAGCGACAGGGGCGTGCAGGAGACGCTTTGGGTGGCCCGAAAAATTTCTGGCCACTTTCGCCATTCAGCGACTGCGTGCCGAAGACTGGAGCACCAGCAAACACTCTTGAACCTGCCCCGCCATCACCTGAAGCAAGAGGTTGTGACGCGGTGGAACTCAACCCTCTATATGCTTCAGAGGATGGAGGAGCAGCAAAAGGCCATTCAAGCCTATACATCCACCTATGACATGGGCAAAGGAGGGGGTATGCACCTGACTCAAGCGCAGTGGAGAATGATTTCCGTGTTGTGCAAGGTTCTCCAGCCCTTCGAACTTGCCACATGTGAAGTCAGTTCAGACACTGCCAGCTTGAGTCAGGTCATTCCCCTCATCAGGCTTTTGCAGAAGCAGCTGGAGAAAGTGAAGGAGGAGCTAAGACGGAGCGATTCCGCTCGGCATGTGGGACTTGTGGATGAAGCCCTTCATTCGCTTTGCCAGGATTCCAGGGTGGTCAATCTGTTGAAATCAGACCACTACATTTTGGCCACCGTGCTCGATCCTAGGTTTAAAGCCTATGTGGTGTCTCTCTTTCCGGCCGACATAAGCCTGCAGAGGTGCAAATACCTGCTGGTGAACACACTGTCAGCTGAAGCGGAACGTGACACGTCAACAGCTCCTTCTTCATTTTCTCCCGCAACTGGGGCTGCCAGGAAAAAACTTAGGTATCCTAAGCAACCCGCTGGCGGTGATGCAGGGCAGGCAGGACCAAGTTTGGACATCTGGTCCGGACTGAAGGACCTGGCAACAATTTCTGACATGTCTACTGTCACTGCATATGATACTGTCACCATTGACAGAATGGTGGAGGATTACATCGGTGACGGCATCCAAGTAGGCATGTCAGACAGTCCATACCTGTACTAGCAGGAAAAAGAGGCAATTTGGAGGCCCCTGTACAAACTGGCTCTATTTTACCTGAGTTGCCCCCCCTCCAGTGTGTACTCCGAAAGAGTGTTTAGTGCAGCCGGGAACCTTGTCAGCGAAAGGCGTAGGAGGTTGCTTCCACAGAATGTGGAGAAGATGATGTCCATCAAAATGAATTATCAGCTCTTCCAGGGAGACCAGCCTCCAGAACGTACAGAGGGACCTGTGGTGGTGGATTCAAGTGGGGACGAGTTAATACTTTGTGAGGATGAGGATGTACACACTGAAGAGGGTGAGGAATCGGTGGATGAGGAGGATGAGGATGACATCTTGCCTCTGTAGAGCCAGTTTGTGCAGGGACACATTAATTGCCAGCTTGTTTTGTGGGGGCCCAAACGAACCAATCATTTCAGCCACAGTTGTGTGGCAGACCCTGGCGCTGAAATGATTGGTTTGTTAAAGTGTGCATGTCCTGTTTATACAACATAAGGGTGGGTGGGAGGGCCCAAGGACAATTCCATCTTGCACCTCTTTTTTTTCTTTGCATTATGTACAGTTTGGGGCCTAGTTTTTCAAACTGCCATCCTGTCTGCCACTGCAGTATCACGCCTAGATGGGTCACGTGTTTGTGCCGCCCACTCGTGTCGCTTAGCATAGTCATCCAGCTACCTCGGTGCAACCTTTTGGACATAAAAACACTATTGTGAGGTGTTCAGAATAGACTGGAAATGAGTGGAAATTAAGGTTATTGAGGTTAATAATAGCATAGGAGCAGAAAAACCCACAAATTCTGTGATTTTAGCTGTTTTTATGCTTTTTTTCAAAAAAATACAGATCCAAAACACAAAACCCAGAACCCAAAACACGGAAGGGTGGTTTTGGCAAAACCAATCCAGATCCAAAACACGAAGAAAGATCCAGATCCAAAACCAAAACACGAAAAGTGGCCGGTGCACACCCCTAGTATAAACCTACGTTTGCGCCCTGCTGTAATCTACCATGCACTAAATTGCAGAGTTTCCCTGTGAAACTGGCGAGTGCCTTCTGGCCCATTGGGGACACCAGGGGCTAAATTTACTAAAGTGCGGTTTTACAAAAGTGGATTTACTACCCAATCAAATAGTAGCTGATCCATCTGATGGGATGGATGCTATGGCCAACAGTTCCACTTCTGTAATCCTGCACCTTAGTACATTTTCCCCCAGGTTCTTATCACGCAAGCTGAACAGCCCTGATCTGTTATGTATGTCTGGTTACTGAGCGGTCACTCTGAAATAGACCATACGTGTCTTCATTGTACGTGTCTTGCAGGCTTTAGAATGCTTATACCGCCAGCAGTGGTCAGCAGACGATGGTCTCGGAGTCCTGATTATCTCTCCCACCAGAGAGCTGGCCTATCAGACCTTTGAGGTCCTCCGGAAAGTGGGTCGGAATCACGATTTCTCAGCTGGACTCGTCATTGGAGGGAAGGTTTGTACCATTGAGAAGACAAAAAAAATAGATATTTTTTATTTTATTTTATTGCGCACGCTTGATATACAAATGCAGGGCAGGGAGCCAACATAGCAACTTCCATGTCCCTAGAGGTGGCGTTGCTGTGATTTATCTTTTACAAATGTTCTATTTACAGATGCTGATGGATCAATGTAGTTAATTAAGTGAAGCAATGAATGTATTGATGTATATTAGTTGTCTAAAATAGTGACTTGCAAAACGGGCAGATGGAGCTGGGCACGGCTAGACTCAATATGCAAATGCAGGCTGGGCCCCGCCTCTAAGCCTCTTCTCAATGATTACTGGTCTATATACACAGTGTGGACATTGGGCGGTGGTAGAGGTAGCTCTGCCCAGTGATTGGTTACATACTGTGGATCGCATTTAGAAATGACATTGGATGTACCATAAAACACAGTCCTTCACCTCTGGGCAGATGTCTCCGCAAACAAGAAGTGATTATTAGGGAGGTGGAAAAATGTGAGGGGGGTGCACTTAGCTGAGTGTTACCGTCACATCAGAGTTCAAAGTAGCATCTTCCCTTTTTTATTGCATTCGATTTTTTTTTTTTGGAATTATTGATCCGTATAAGGGGGCAATAGGAAATGCCCTGATTACATATAACACTTTTATGTTTCTAGTTTCCTCAGGGTTTTTGGGGGCCACTAATAATGTAATTGTCAAAATGATATGCTTGCTATGTTATTAAAAAGTGCAAATACTCATAGTGTTCATTCTAGGTCTGGCGTCGGGCCGTAGAAAGGGCACTCTAGTGCAAGCCCGAAGGGGGCGTTGCCGCGAGAAAAGGGGGTCTGTCTTTAAGACGCGTCCCCTTTTCATTACCCTTGGGGCATGTCCGGCACTTATGGACTTGCCAGGCTTCCCCCAAATTCTCCCCTCTCTGCGAATAGATGCCGTGCGAATGCGCACGCCATCTATTGATCGCTGCACTACAAGTTTTCCCACCCGCGGGCACCCAGCATATTGTTTTAGCGGGGCACCGCCAAAAGGGATGGGCACCTTTTGAAATCGGGCAGGGGATCTGCCCCTCGATGAAACAGCCTAGCGAGAACGCTATGCTCCCAGCACCAGACATGAAATCCATAGAAGTCAGTATAATCAGTGCATAGGCATTGGGTGGGTTTTATATACAGTATGTTTTAGTGTGTTAATCAATTGTCTGTGATAATAAATATGTGATAATTTTGCACGTGCTTTACTGATTTAATTAGATGCGCCCCTTTCGTGGTTTTCACCTGTTTTTGTGATACCATTTAAAAAAAAATCTGCGGGATGGGAGCCAGTTGATGTTTTGGGGTTTCCACGCTGTTGTAGCTGCATATCGCCCCACGTGGAGACGGTGGGACATCAATTGAGTGACCCCTTTGTGTGTGTTGCTGTTTCTTTTTAGGATTTGAAGCAGGAATCTGCCCGCATCCATCGCACAAATATACTCATCTGCACCCCTGGACGTCTCTTGCAACATATGGATGAAACGTCCCTTTTTCATGCCAGTAATCTCCAGATGCTGGGTAAGTGAGGGGCTGCTTCCAACTTCTGCAAAATAGGGTAACCTTTACTTCCTGCAAGCGAGAGAACATAGAACCATTCTTCATATTCATTCTGTGGGGAACAGGTGATATGCACTTACCTTCTGCAAGACTGACTTCAGAAACTTTTCACCTACTTTCCTCAGCCATCCTCTTGTCAAGGCGCATGAACACTGGGGTAACCGTACGTGAGAGCCTTTATAGCAACCTCACAATGGGCCTGATTCAGCAAGGATCTCTGTTGCAATCGCGCACGCATTTCTGCTGCAAAAATATTCTAAGAATTGCAGTCGTAAAGCACTCGCACGTACAACATGCAGACACCCACAGCCCCTCCCGCAAATCCGTAATACCTTGTAATCCAGCCAAAACATCGGTAACATCGAAGTACATCTGAGCCTCTCGCACATGTAACACAGGTCTGACCCCACCACTAAATCGTTAACTTTCCTGCAATCAGTGAGAGCTCAAACTGCATATGGCATTGCAGTGGCTAATTTATGCACGCCCTTGCAACGGCGTTCAAATACTCTGACACGCCTGCTTTTCTCTGACCCCCCCCCCCCCTTTATCACCCCCAAATGGGTCTGCGATGGGTCTGCGTACTCAGTGTGATCGCAGTCCTGCTACAATCTACCTTCTGCCAGCAGTTGCGATCCTTGCTGAATCGGGCCCTATATCCCCTTCCCCTTTACATTGGAAGAGTGGGGCAGTTAAAAAAACAAACAAAAGAAAAAACAAACGTTTAAAGGAAAAAAGCATTTTCTGTATTTGAAATAAAATAATATATATTATAGATACACATACATACATATTTGGTCAATGTGGGGGTGATGACCCTCTCCCTTGGGTTTGTGTTCCCTCACAGTACCCTCTTCTTCTGCTGCTGCCTTGTCCTATACCCTGGATTTTTGTCCTTTTTTTTTTTTTTATAAAGTTTTCGTGTTCTTGTTACAGTGCTGGATGAAGCTGACCGGATACTGGACATGGGCTTTGCAGATACCATGAATGCCATTGTGGAGAATCTGCCTACGAAGCGCCAGACCCTCCTCTTCTCTGCGACCCAGACAAAGTCTGTGAAAGATCTTGCACGCCTGAGCTTGAAGGACCCAGAGTATGTGTGGGTTCACGAGAAGGCGAAATTCAGGTATATTTCATGTGTGAATGGTACAGTATGTGTGCTGATTTATGCCTTTTCCCAGACTTTAATGTTCATGATAGATTTTTTTTTTTATAGAACTACTGTACATTATGGGACTTGCATAACTGTATAGGTCGCTGCTGAGACAGTGGCTCTGTTGGATCAGTTAACTGTGTTCTAACATTGGAGACATTAGGGATACCTGTTGGGCAGTTCACAAGTGTAAGCTGTGTAGATCAATGTCTGCTATTGGGAAGCTATGTTAGTTATTTGGGGGTCTATTTTTATTAAAATGGAAATTGCCCGATTTTTCTTATCCTTCAGCTTGTCAGAGCACCTGGCCCGGTGATTCCTACAAACAATACCTTCTACAGATGTGTCCTCCATACAATGTGGCTCTAGTCGCGGCATATAGACTGTCTATGTGCGCCAGGTTCTGGTGGGTATTGGCTGGAGTAGGAGTCTGGGCACCAAACAGTTAATCTTTTTCTCCCAGCAGCCCCAGGCTCCTCCTCCCCAATACCCCGCCCCCAGCCCCAGGCAGGCTAGTTTTAGTTTGGTGCCTGCAGGAGCGGGCACTGTTTAAACAAGGGGGGCTGCTTTATGCATCCTCATGTTTTATTTTCTTTCATTACTTTTATTTTTACTTTTTGAGCGGAAAAAGAGGCTCACTCTAAGTGTTTGTCTTATTTGTAGCGACAAGGCGACATTGCTAGCTTGCACTGATCAACGATGCAGTGGCCCCGGCTTTTTCTTACATCTACTTCCGTTGCGCTTCATCTGCAGCTTTGTCCGTGTGTAAAACTGTTCCTGTGCGGTTAAAGTCGCAGCCCAGTGTCTCTGGCACACTATGAGGAGATGTACTAAGCCTTGGAGAGTGATGAAATGGAGAGAGATAAAGTACCCACCAATCAGCTCCTAACTAATTTTTCAAGCTCAGCCTGTAACATGAAAGTTAGGAGCTGATTGGTTGGTACTTTATCTCTCTCCACTTTATCATTCTCCAAGGCTTAGTACATCTCCCCCTGTAAGTTCCCGGCTGCAATGTGAATAAGGATCGGCTCAGTTGCGCTGTGCATCGTACGCTGTATGGCGCATTGAGGCTTGATATGTGAGGACACATCTGTATGTATGAAAGAAGGGAGGCAATCTGCAAATACCATCTTATCTTGTCTCCATGGTATGAGTCTGGATGTGCAACCTTACCGTCTGAGGGAACTATGGACTTGGTGGTTTGAGAGAGGTCTCTTTTATATGGTGGGTCCAGCGGCCATAATAATTTGGTTCCTTGTCCCAGCCCTGTGCAGTGTTATTGTGTGTGTTTAGTGTTCTAAGTTATGGATGCTCATAGATACATCGGCTGTGTGACTTCTCTAGACTACAGCAGCCGTAATCTAGTGATACTGTACGTGGTATATGATGCTATTTTTAATGGCGAATAGGACTCTGTGCCGCCTTTTAGGTTTTAAGAGTTGTCTTGTGATTAATGATTTGTGTGTGAAAAATGTAAATAAAAATTACCTGATTTTAAACTCTCGCTAATGACGGCAGCAAAAGTTCTGTCCTGACCGTGATACTGCGCATTGCGAGAGAGTCGCAGCAGATCTTTCTTCAAAACCTCTTTCCATTGGAAAGAGCAGGCTAATGGCAGCTGGAGATGGAGCGGGCTAATGGCAGCTGGAGATGGAGCGGGCTAATGGCAGCTGGAGATGGAGCGGGCTAATGGCAGCTGGAGATGGAGCGGGCTAATGGCAGCTGGAGATGGAGCGGGCTAATGGCAGCTGCAGATGGAGCGGGCTAATGGCAGCTGCAGATGGAGCGGGCTAATGGCAGCTGCAGATGGAGCGGGCTAATGGCAGCTGCAGATGGAGCGGGCTAATGGCAGCTGCAGATGGAGCGGGCTAATGGCAGCTGGAGATGGAGCTGGCTAAAAGTTTTCAGAGCTTGATAAATGGCACAATCGCAATGTCCCATACATTGTGTGTGTACTACAATACTGATCTTAACGCAGGAGATATCTGCAGTATCTCCTCATTATAGGCTTAATAAATAGCAATTTAATTTAATTTAGTGATAATTACTTGGAAACTGCTGATCCCTACCTTTTGTGGCTTTGACTGTGTATAAAGTAATACGCAACGGGCACCATAAACCAAAGGAAATGGATGTATGAAATGGGGGTTTGTATAGAAGCAATTATCATGCATATACTGCATGGAGTTAAAAATATTGGAAAAAACAATAATAAACGTAATGGACACCTGGGGCCAAATGTGATACGGAGAGAGTTTTTGAAAATGTGAGCGTTTAGCAGTAACCTCTCACATTGGCTGAGGTTTATCTTCATAATGGGAAAACATCTGGATGAGAGTTTAAACCGTGAGTTTTTTTTTTTAATCTAAAAACATTCGAGTTAGCATGTTCTCGGACTCTATTACGTTTAAAAGTGTAAGAAATCTCTCGCATTTTCTAAACTCTTACCCTATTACATTTGGTCCCTGATGAGAGATAATTGCCCCAGATCAGCGATCCCCAGAAACTTCCCCCTCAGTATAATGCTGTCTAGGGGTATTTACTCCAGATTAATTGTGATAAATGCCCCTCACAGTATGCAGCCAACCTTTTAAATTGTATTAATTATGCTTAATCATGGGCGCTATAAGAAATCGCCAGTGCTCCTCTCACCAGCCTATCTGTCTTCAGATTTGTAGCTATTAATAGTATAAATAAGGCAAAAATCTGGAGTCTCTTTAATCCATTGGTGAATTGATGATTGGGAGTTACTAATTATATAGATGAAAAAAGGAGGCATTTCATGACTCGCTAACGTCCGTCTGTGGTGCAAAGTACTTCACCCTAAAATATTGTACATTCTTATGTATTATAGATTATTTAATGTTTTGTGCAAGATGAGCCCTGTTTGTGGTTTGGATATTTGCAACTATGAAATGAAATATAAACGTCCAAATCTCTTTAGTTTATGGAGCAAATTGCCACTTTCTTAGTCACACATAGGGTAGTAAAGAGCTTTAGAGGAGGGGGTTCAGCACATTTTTACTCACCTCAGTCTTCCTTGATATATTTAGAGATGAACGGGTCCGGTTCTCAGAGAAGTGTACCCACCCGAAAATTGCAATTCCCAGTCGGATCCAAGACCGGCTCGGGTTTTCCCGCCTGACTTGGATCTTAAAACGAGGCAAAACGTCATCCTCCCGCTGTCGGATTCTCGCGGGTTTTGGATTCTATAAAGGTCCCGGATGATCGGCGCCATTTTCACTCCGAGTGTGGATGGTGAACTGAACAGACGTGTCACTGTCTTGTGTCAGTGTGTTGTCCAACTTCTACTGTTGGGGTCTGGGGCTGAAGGGGTGCTTTGTTATCCATAAAAAAGGGCTGCTGTCTGTGTTGTTCATCAAGGGACTGCTGCCTCTTTCAGGGGTGCTCTTTCCCAGTGTAAAAAAAATATAAGTGAAATAAAATTAATATTATCAATCCACACTTAGCTGCGCTCTTATTGTTTGGTGACACTGCTGGCCAGACCGCATTTTATTATCCAAGTATTTGTGACTCTGCAGGTGGTCGGAGAACTACAGGCTGCTTTCCTCTGATGTAAACAGCAAGTCTTGGTCCCATTATCCCTAAAAACCTCCCTGAGTACAAAGTCAATGTCTGTTTACAGTATGTTCTAGCAGCACCTCCACAATCAAGGCCACCTCATTTCTATTAGATGTATAAAAAATAAAAAACCTCCAGATCAAAGGTGTCTTTTAGGAACTGAAGAACTTGATCCTAGAGTGATCTTCCCTCATATTTTTTTTTAAGAATCAAAACATTAAAAAAAAAAAAATTCAAAACTAATCTATCCTTCCGTCCTTTCCCTGTCTTCAGTCCATAAACATATTCCAACTCCGCCGGGCCTTTGACCTAGTTAAGGAAAACATTCTTGGTTTTTAAACTTCCTAGGGGTCTTATAGTTTATTAAACTGCCATCCTGCACTGCAATGCCACTCTGTGCCATGTTGGAAGCTGAACTGCCACATGTTAGTGCCGCCCACTGCTGTCGCTTAGCTTGGCTAGCCAGCTAGCTGGATGCAACCTTTTGGCCTAAACTAGGTGAAATCAATATTGTGAGCTATGAGGTGGTCAAAATTTACAATAAATGTTATTGAGGTTTAATAATACTGGTTTTTGTTTTTTTTTTTTGTTTTTTTTTAGAAAAAATACAGATCCAAAACACGCAAGGGGTGGTTTTTGTCAAAACCAAATCCAGATCCAAAATACGAGGAGATACAGATCCAAAACACAGGGATCGGCGTACATCCCTAGTTATAATACAGTTATGGCTGTCCTTATGATTGGCTGCCATGACAATAAATACTACATTAGGTGGCAGCTGATTATGGTTATGCAGGGTTGGTGCGTATCCCCCTTGACACCCAAGGCAGCCATTACCTCTCCTGCTGGGTTTCACCCCCCTCTCATAGATACAGCCCTACCCTTATTTCTTGCCTTGTGTATCTCAGGATAGCAAGGTTTCTTTTAGGGAGTGTGATTCCTGAATGTGGCATTATAGCCTAGCTTCTCACTCCAGCTCATTTCCAAGATGGAGGAGCAGCAGATGGCAGCTGATTGGGTAAGAAGCTCCTGACTGCGTTCACTCCATGTCGGCAGCCAGCACACAGGGAAAAAGTGGCACATTGAAAATAAAGACCTTAAATTAGTGACATTGTCATTCATTCAGTAATCAGGGCGCCTCTCCTCTGAACCCTGGGGCGCTAGACAACCACCTAAGTGTAGTGGCAGCCCTGTGGTTAGGACAGTGGCCGAATTTTGCATGTAGGGTTCTGTATGGAATTTTACTTATCATTTTTTGTTCTATTTACACCCAGACAAACTCACTCTGCACCCTTAGAGTGCGTCCTTGCCCGTAGATTATTCTATTACTCTGAGACAAGATTACGTATTGCTATGCTTCTGTATCAGTACGTACGACGAAACCATTAACAAACCTACTGTTTCAAAATTGATCTTCCATTAACTGTGTTTAGAAACAATCCACTCAGGGAGGGACGTTGTGTGGGCCAATTGTGGCTCTATATAGGTTTTTTATGGAGTTCCCAGATCAATAAAAACATCTACAGGCTATTTGTGAACTCAGGAGGATATCACTGATAAAAGTGTGCATTCTAGCACCCTGCATGTAATCAGTGAGGAGACCATATGTGACCGGATGGCTTCCAGCCCAGACTCTCGATCACAGGTTGGGGTTTCAATCCCCACTTGACCTTGGGGTATCAGGGATTCCCGCTTACCGCCTGTCACTGACTCCGCCCACTGCGCTGTGGGTGTAACGATGCTGCCACCACCAAACTCAACCATCAGCGTTTGGAACCGTTTCTTAGGTACACTCGGGCTCCTACCGCCGGCGCCTGGAACCGCTCTGCTGTGTATGCATCGACTGACTGTGTATGCGTCGACTGACTGCGGCCACACCTCCTGTTTGGTGTCGGCTGTTCCCACCTGATCCCTCGCAATAGAGCAGGCTCTGCACGGTAGCGGCAGAGGGCTTGAACTTTGGAGACGCTCGGCTCAACCCAGAACAGTAGGAGAACAGAATAGCGTTTGGCACAATTCTGTTGGTCGCAGGGTACAGATGTAGTCGAAGTAAAGGCAAAGGTGTTTATTGCTCAAAGTCTTAAAAAAGACTCAACCTTCCGAATGAAGGGGTACATTAGCATACAGAAATCTTATCAATCAGCAGTTCTTCTCCACAAATTATTTTCAAAGATGTACACATACAGGGCTCACATGCCCTCTTTTTATATCATATTTACACACAATATCACAGGGGGGTAAATCCGCCCTGTGTTCCTCTCAACCAGTCATGCTTCATCAGAAAATATATTTAACCACGTATTACATTTCAAAGGAGTCACCCAATTTCCTCCTTTCTAATTACCACCTAAAAGCAGTTGCTAACTAAACATAAACTGATTTCGCATACAGTATAACTGTCTCCTAAAATGTTGACATAACATTTCACAGGAAATGGTAAATGACATTCATCCTTTGATACATTTATCACACAGTGACAAAATATCTATGTAGAATAACACTTTTTTTTCCCCAGAAGTGCACACACACAAGAGACAATCTCAGGGACATATCAAAGGACGATTTAGCATGTGACTCTTCACACAGAAAGCTTCTATGCTGGCCTCACCTGGAATGCACTTCAAAGGGTTTGACCACTACCATAGGTCCGGTTAATTAACATATCACTTCCTATGTCAGGAGGGCAATGCCAATTACAATAATATACTCTTGAACCATATTCCTATAAGTGCATAGCCTATTAAATATACTCTGCTTCATGCATTAATGCATTGCAGATCAGCTGCAGTGCATTACAGCTATATAAATATATATACTTTACTACAGTTTATTATACCATATGCGTTGTGCTTTTAAACTGTGTCCTGGGACTTTAACTGTTTCAGCGCTGGTCGCAGTACCCACACTCCCCCAGTGCAGCGGGTCCAGGCCGCGGCATATAGAACATTAAAAGCACACTTATTAACACTCAGCGCCTAGCGAAGAGTACACATTTACAACAGGCACCTGGCGCCTTTGGTCTTATGAAAATGGCGCCGCTCAATGGGGGTTAAACCCCTTCAGTGCCACGCGGCCGCCATTATACATGTGGGGCCGGCCTCCGGCCACAAAATATTTTAGTCTTGAAGGGCAACACTTTAGACGTGATGAATCGCTTTAGCTACTGCAGCTGTAGGGAGTAGGGAATACGTCATGTATAACATATTGCCCTTAAGAATTAAAATATGCCCTCCTCACTGATTAGGTGCAGGGTGCTAGAGTGAACACTATATAACATACGTTTATACAATGCAGCTTTTCACACAAAAAGCTTTACAAAACGAAGTTCTGCTAATCTTCTTTATAGTACAATAACCATTGTACCTGACTTACGTGAGTGTCTTGAGAAGGACTTGTCCCATTGTTACAGCTTTTCTTTGGTTGGTGAAAGTTTTGTACTAGTTAAGTAATACTTCAGTGAGCTAAACGTACAGCCAATGATTTCCTGTTGGCGTGATTTATGGGGTTGGCATTACGTGGCAGGTTCATTAATGCGGTAATATTTTAACTTAAGAAAGAAAGTGCAGCTGTCAGGTGACTCCCTTTCTGCTGGCGTTATCTTGTCTTACACAGCTCGAGATGGAGCACTCCGCACAAGTACTTAATTGACAGGCTAATCTGAAGTGTTTTAATAAATTAAATACTGTGGTGATTAATTAAAATGAGCAATTATGCCCTCCATCCAGCAATTACCAGGCATTGAGCTGGAACCAGCGGGTATGTTATGCAGGCCTGCTAGAAAAATGGATTGTGTGTGCAGCCTGGAGGAGATACGATGCTCGTAGAACAGCCAGTGCAGGTCTTGTGACACTACAAATCCCAGCATGGTCTGTGGCTGGTATGCAGCCGAATTGTAATACATGGATTCCTGTATAAATCATCTTCTTTCCACACAAGATCCTAGCTGTTTGCTTTTACTTTCCTGACTTGCTAAGGGAACCCTGATAATATGTATATGATGATTATCTTTATCCTGTACGACTTCTGTTACAGCACCCCCGCCACTCTGGAACAGAACTACGTGGTCTGTGATCTGCCCCAAAAGATCAACCTCTTGTTCTCATTTGTGAGGAACCATCTGAAGAAGAAGTGCATCGTCTTTTTCTCCAGCTGTAAAGAGGTAATTGGGATTGGCCTGGGGTGTGATGGCTGGAAATAAAGTTATAGGGTACAAACCCGGAGTACTCACTGGGCAGTTTGCACATTTCATACTATAAATACACAGCGGTATACAATATAGGGGTTTTCAGACAAGGCTGTTAAGGCATCAAAGGTACCTCAGGCCGGGATTTTTAGAAAGGTCGGGGTAAACCAGGAGTGGCCGAGGTGCAGGTTACTATTTAATATGTCGGAGTTTATTGATGAACTAATTATACATGGAATAATTTATGAAGGGCTATAGCATTTCCATGCCTGATGATAATCGCTTCTCCTGTAACATAACCGAGTGACATTTACTGACAGCAGTGAAATATCCAGGACTGTATTTTTAAACCTGACTAGTTAGACCGGTGCTTCTCGAACTCTGGTGTAGGCGCACTAACTCTCCAGGTTAAAGGATCTGCATTCTGGAGCACAGTTGGTTAACTCAAAATGTCTGAGGTACTAAATAAGTCACCTGTGTTCAAGCATGGATATACTTAAAATCAGGATGGTTAATTTGCCCTGTGGACTAAGCTTGAGAAATAGTGAGCTAGATTCTGCATCTCAGATGGGCCATCCCGCCCATCCCAGGTGTGTACAGTTCCAGGTGTGGGGGTGGCTGTATTAGAAGGGGAAGAAGTGTGAAACCAGAGTACACCAAAGGGTTAGTTGCTAGTAGTGAATATTTAGGCCCAGTGGTAACCTGGATCTTGAATGTGTCCAGTCCTGCAGCAGAGTACAGATGGAAAGTGTGAGGACGTGGTGCCTTCCTCCTAACTCTCTGTACGTTTGCCATCTGTAACCGGGGGCCGAGAGGCAATGTAAAATCTGGTGACTGTATATCAGTAATGCGTTTCCTCTTGTTTGTTTTTATTCCTCCTGACAGTTAAACAGCTGCAAAAGTACACCCGGAGCCGCCCCTTACCGTTTTATTCTCACTACTTCCCCTTTGTCCAGCCTTTCTACGTTTAGCTATTTTTGTGCTGTTTTTAAAACTTTTGGTACATTTGTACAAGATTATTGCTAAATGATAGCAAGTAAAATAGAAAACTTAAGGTGCCCATCCACTAGACGATTAAGTTGAGTGATTGAACAATAACAATCGTTTGCAAATCGTTTGCAAAAATGTCTAAAACGACCAGCGTTTAGACATCTATCATCGTACAAACATGCTGGACAACCTGACGATATCTTCAGGTTGAGCATGTTGGCAGATGATTGATGAGCCTGCACTGGACGACTGCTCGTTCAGTGCAGGCTCATCACAGACTGACAAACTACTGCACGATTACAATGTTGTAATGGTGTAGTCGTTTTCAGATCTGCAAGTGGATGGGCACCTTAAGTCAAACGCATATTGTTTCCCTAAACATGACTATCTGTAAACAGGGTGTGCAGAGTTTAATTCCGTCTATGGACCAAATTCAATAAGCCGCAAAAAGCGCAATGATTTCGCCTGTTTGGACACAATGTTTTCGCCATGCGCGTCCCTGTTTATCTCCTTATTCAATTCAAAACAGGTGAAAACACGGATAGGCGAATGTGTTGAATAACGAAGCTAGCGAAAAAGGACAGCATATTTTGGAGAAATCGGTCTGTACCCCATAAAAAGCCTCACTCACCCTGGAAATCAATACAGAAGAGTATTATAACCTTAATAAAAAGTATTTAGTGATCTTAAATTGAGTCAAAGGGCTGTTATATTCATGTTTGCATAAGTGTGAAAAAATTATATAAAGCAATATTTTGAGCAAAAATAAGTACTGTAGTTAAATTTGGGGTACATGTAAATGGATACTAGTATATTGTGTATACTATTATAGATTTTAAAAATCTCAAAATACACCCGCTGCAGCATCCTGCAATCTTAAAAACACCTGTCTCAACCTTACAGCCCCCCAAAATACCAGGCCCCCTACTTTATGCCCATTTTCCAACACTTTTTATATTTTCACCCCACAAATGACAAGTTGTTTTTTGGAGTGGTTTAAGTTTTTAATTTAATTTCTTTTGCCTTATTAGTTATTGGGGGGGGGGGGGTTGTCCAAAGGGTTCTGAATCAAGTCCCCACATTTGTACCCCAAAATAGAGATTTTACACCTACAATTCTCCTGCCTCTGGGTGGAGAAACTTATTTGGCTGTCTTTGCCTATGGAGTTTTTGCGCAGACGAAAGCCTCCTGGAATTAAATAGGGCGGAAGGGCAAAAATCGCAAATCGGCGAAAACTTTTTGCCCATCGCGGCTTTTCGCCTCTAATTGCATTCGAACCTATGACAGTAATATTAACAACTGCACCTTCTTAAGATAAAGAGCATCCCAGCCAAATAATGACTCTTCTTTTGCCCCTCTCGATATAATAAATTGTGAAGTTAATTTCTTTCTCTCGTTAATGACCAGCCTAATTTTGTACCCCAGGACCAGTCCAGTTTGTAAAGTATTACATGGGGTACACTGTTGAACAAGCCTGTGCTATTCCTATTTCTTCCCCCAGGTCCAGTACTTGTTCCGGGCATTCTGCAGGCTGCGGCCTGGCACCCCCGTGTTGGCTCTGCATGGCAAACAGCAACAGATGAAGAGGATGGAGGTGTACAATGATTTTGTGAGGAAAAAGGCTGCTGTTCTTTTTGCCACAGACATTGCGGCCCGTGGGTTAGGTACGTATATTACGTCATCCTGATATAAAGCCAGTACAACAGGGAGATCGGTTTTCTGTTTATATGTGTTATTATTTTTCTTTTTTACTCTGATTTTCTTTCTTTTTTTTTTTTCTAATTCTAGTATGTAAAACAAATTTGTGTATATGTCATAGATATACCACTCTTGGGTGTGCGGTCGTGTTCTGATATCGCACGCCTTGGTGTGCGTTCAACCGTCCAAGGCGTGGTACATCTATCTTATAAAATAATCCCTGACAAAATGCAGTAGATAACAGGCATATCTTTTTTTATTCCAACAAGTTCTAAAACATCAGAGGTCGACATTTTGGTCCTATACATGGACCTTTGTCGAGGCATCCACCTTATACCTGTAGCACCAAGGAAGGTGGCATGTTGCATTAACCCCTTTGCTGCGAAGGACAAGTGGGACTTGTCATCTGCAATTTTAAAGGTATATACGCATGACAAGTCTCCCTCATCATCCACAGCAAAGTGCTCCCTGCTAACTCACCTTTTCCTCACCGGCGCTAATCATCGGTGGGGAGTCCCGTTGAAACTGAGACAACAAAAAAAATAAAAAAATATAAAAGGCATTTTTGATTATAGTGCAGATTGTTGGAAAGGGGGATTGTTGACGAAACAAGAACCACAACCTTATGTTGCCTATAAGCATAAAAACAAAATCACCTTTGCTTTCGGTTCACGTTCTTGAAATTTCAGCCAAAAACACTTTATTTGGGGATATCTGGGTTAAAATGGTGTTTACATGATAGAATAAGTAAAAAAAAAAAACTAATGGTATTTTCTGAAAATACAGAGTCTTTAAAAAAAAAAAAAAAAAAAAAGGTGTGTATTTCATAATAAAAACCCAGTGATATGTGCTAACATCAGAAAATGGGTTCAGCACAAGGGTGAGAGAACCCTCAGGACGAAGGGGTTAAAATGAAATAAATCACAAAGGGATAGTGACAGCTACTGGATACATCTAAGTAGAAGTGCTTGCTTTGTAATTAATATATTTTACTAAAGGTTTACACAGATTCACTCGCACACAGACATGGAAGTGCTGCATATCAAATTAATCAGTGCAGTCTTGTGGAGCGTCTTGGTCATTTTGCATTACGACTAATGGTGCCTACACACTTGGCGATGTGCTCACGATCCGACATTGTGTCCGATTTCCCCTTGAACTCTCCCCAGCAGCTCCCCGGCAGTCGTGGGCACGATTTGGTGTTAAAAACTGTCCAATGTGACAAACGATCTATCGTGCCTCCTAACTATTCCAGTGCATCGTGGCTAAAGGTGCCTACACACTTGGCAATTTTTTTACACGATTTGCTCGATTCCGGTGAATCGTGACAAATCGTGTAAAATATGCCCAAATCGTGAGTGTCTACTCATGATGCCGATGCGCGTCCCCGCAGGTCGTACATCGCATCTTCAGATCTACCGTGCTGTAGGGCAGATCTGACAATCTGTCATGATGCACTGGAATAGTTAGTAGGCACGATAGATCGTTTGTTACATTGGACAGTTTTTAACACCAAATCGTGCCCACAACTGCTGGGGATAGTTGAAAGGGAAATCGTACACGATGTCGGATCGTGAGCACATCGCCTAGTGTGTAGGCACCTTGAGATTGTCAGATATGCCCTACAGCACTGAAGATGTGATGTACGACCTATGGGGTCGCGCATTGTGAGTAGACACGATTTGGGCATATTTTACACGATTTGTCATGATTCGTTGAAATCGGGCAAATCGTGTAAAGATCGCCGTCGGGCAAGCCGTCACTCCGGGTCTCGCTACAAAGGGGGCGTGCTGTCGATGGTGAGTGACAGCACGCCCCCTTTGGTGGGAGTGCCGAGGGCGTGGCTGCCCAGATGGAGGCGTTCCCATGGGAACGCCTATTGTCTGGGGCCGGCCCCACTGACATCACAAGTGATGTCAGTGGGAGTGCTCTCGGCTCTGATAGAGCCGAAAGCACTCCAGGGCTTGCGGCAGATGAGACCCTACCACAAGGGTCTCGTCGCAAGCCCGATGGTCGCGATGGTCTTGTCCATCGTGACCATCTTTTTGGGCCGCTCGCTATAGCTGTGGGTGGCCACCCACAGCTATGCGAGCGGCCGGGAGGCCGCTAGAAAAAAACAGAGGGACGGCCCTGATTCAGAGCGAGCGCTCTGTCAGAGCGTCCGGCTCTGAATCAGGGCCCACTGTGTTTTAAAAAAAAAAAATTTTGTGATGGATAAGTTTGAAAAAGATTTTCTTTACCGAATTCAATCATAAAAAAAAGTGACAATTTTCTGTTTAAAAAAAAATAAACAAAAATAAAAATATTAGCCAGTTAAGTGGTTAAGTATGTACCATGATGGGGGAGGATTTTACTGGGAAAACAGAGTTCAGAGGGTTGTTACAAAGCTTCTCTGCTCACTGCATTATGTGACTGTGGTTTCGATGACACCGTGTAAAATCTGCACCATTATTAATACTAGCATAAAGAAACAGCCCGAGGAAAATAGGTATTTACCGAACTGCTTCTAATAGCCTGCCAATGCTTTATGAGACTGCTGCTTTAACCTTTATTTGTATAGATCCAATAAATAATGCAGCGCTTTACAGGGAATTTTTAATTATTCAGATCAGTCCCTGCTCCAGTTTAAATTCTCATCCATAAGCATTAATGTATCATATCTTTCTGTACTGCGGAAGGAGAGAGGAGCACACGTAGCAAGCACACGCAAACATGTGCGGGACATACAAACTCTCCACACAGATTGTGCCCTGATTGGAATGACAAGAGAAGAGGTGTAAACATTTCCCTGTCATTGTGTTTTATCCCCAGATTTCCCAGCAGTCAGCTGGGTGCTGCAACTGGACTGCCCAGAGGATGCAAACACTTACATTCACAGAGTCGGGAGAACAGCCAGGTATGTTCCAACTATGTCGACACTACACACGTTTCTGCTCATTCTGGGGGAGATGTATCAAATCTGCTAGAGAGCGGACAAACTCGCCCATAACAACCAATCGGCTTGTACCTTTCATTTTGTAGAATGTACCGGATAAATGGTGGCTAGTAGCTGATTGGTTGCCAATCCCTCCCCTGTAACACCTCTCACCTGACTGCTGTATAATAGCGCAGCCGCAGTGGTGGCACATCATGCAGAGATGAGAGAGACCAGACTGCTGGTGCTTAATGACGGCAGCCTCCCTGGTCCCCCCCACAGCCCAGCATACATTGGCGTGTGCTGGGCTGGGAAGGGCGGCTGCTGCAGTCTCCTCTCTCTTCATGCATGATGTGCGGCTGTGCTGCTGTACCGTGGGCAAGGGTAGCAGATAGGTACAGAGTTTTATGGAGATGGGGCGATAGCACTGATCCCCCCCCCCCCCCCATTCGGTAAAGGTAGCACTGGTAGATCCCCCCCCCCCCCTTCGGCCCTGGATCTATCAGTGCTACCTTTTCCGAAGGTGGTTGAATCAGAGGCGAGTTGTCCTGCATGTTATTTTCCCACGTGTATCAATGTACCCTAAGTGATTCATATAGGAGACCCACAGTAAGGATCGCGTCTGGACATGGGTTTTATTATGGCTCATTTTTGCTTGCGCCCCTCCCAGCAACTTGCATCTAATTGAAGGGGTCTTGTCCTGGCCTGCTGCTATTGACCACATACTCCAATCATTTGTAGATATTCTCCAACCCGTGCGACCTGTATATTAGATGAAGTGGGGCCTCAGCAGACGCTGGTAATTCCTTAGCTGTTCCTGCTCTGAGAAGGAACCCTGGTGTTTGAGTTTGGTGGGATATGGGGAGGGGGGATTATATGTGATAAGCAGGGAAGTGTTCTCTTTTAAGTCTGTCTATGTAAATCCCTGTTTATAGTTGATATATTGTGGGGTATTACGCTCTGGTGCATGGAATTAAACAGCTGAAATAACAAAGTACTGACAATATGACCAGCGACTGTTTAAACATTTAAAACTTTTCACTGGAGCATTTGGGGTTAATGGACATCACAGCGTGAGATAACGTGAGGTGATGAGGGGTAACTATAGCCTGATATAAGCACTTCTCCCCCCCCCCTATGAGCATTACACCCTTATCACCATTGTTAGCACATTGCATATGAGCTGGATTACAGTTTAATAGCTGCTGCTAATGAGCCTGCTAAGACTTCATTGAAAGTTTCATGGACCAAGAGAGTATTTAATTGTCCCACATAAAAACCTTAATTAATGATCAGCATTAATTAGCGCTCAGCATTATCTACTGTCATTAGGCCCGTTTGCTAGGTCTGTCTCCGTGTTGGTTTGTGGGAATGCAGCTGGGCTGGATCACCGGCTGCATAGATAATGTATCAATACGCTGCCTTTACTTATGTTTACCGTCAGATTTCATTTACATCGGACACTTTCACTTATGGCACCAGCGGAATTTGATTTCTGGAAGAAAAATGGCTTTACAGTGCTGGAGACTGGCAGGAGGCGGCCATGGCCCAGCTGCCTCCTAATATGGATCCGTTTTGTGCTTTGTGACTTTTTAGGACTTTCAATTCTCCACTTTTAGGGGGTGATTCTGTGCACTGCTGATCGCAGATTCCTGTTGCTCGGGAATCTGCGCATGCGCTGGACCCGTACTGCGCATGTGCACGCAATCGCGGATTGTCTGCTGGGTGGAGATGGGGCAGCGATGGCCTCTGCTTTTCAAAACAGAGGCGTGTCGCCGCCGTTGGGGGCGAGTGAAGAGGCCAGGGCAGGGCCGGCTCCAGGGGTCTGAGCACCCTGTGCCGGCCCGTTACGCTGCGCCCTGCTGCGTGACCGAAATTGGGGGCGTGGCCTCATTATCACAGACCACGCCTCCTATGTGACGTTATTTGGAGGCGTGCCCGCATGGCATGCTTCCAAATAACGTCAGGAAGGGGGTAAAGCCCAGCCCTCCGTCACTGGTTAGGCTTCCCCCAGCCCTCTCCCGTATGTGAATGGATGCGCGCGGCATCCATTCACACTCTGGGGGTCCGGCACCACCGCTGCGGCGGTGGGGGTCCCCAACCTCCTGATTTCACCACCCACGAGCCACTTCGGCCCACAGGTGGAACAGCGGGTCAGTACTGTCCCGCTGAAATCGGGATGTTGGGGAGGGGTGCGCCCTCTATGGGTGGCGCCTCTGTTCGATCGCACTGGTCGAACACCCTTAGAGCCGACCCTGTGCCAGGGTCTTTGTCGGCTGACTGAGAGTTCCTGGCCTCTTGTACTCCTCTGTGGCGGCCGGCTTGCCTGGCGCCATGGTGACTCAGCCGACCGATGGGCTCACAGCTGATCTGATGCTGTGTCCAAAGAGGCAGCTAAGTTCAGTAATGCATGCAGGAGGCAGTGATCCCTCCTGCTGCATTACCATATTAGTGCTGTTGCAGCTGCTACTTAGGTGGGGCAGACTTAAAATGTGCAGAGAGAATTAGATGTGGGAGGGTGTGTCCGAACTGAAATCTTAAGTTGCAGTGTAGAAATAAAGATGTCCAGCATTTGTGGGCTACATGCAAAAGCAGCCAGTATTTACCCTGCATACAAAACAGATAATGTATTTGCCCGTGTGTGTGGTAAGGTTATGTGATCAGTGCCGGTATGCGCCATCGACGTCAGGGTTGCATAAAATTGGATTTAAAAAAAAAAATTAAAAAATAAAAAACAGATTTATTTGATTTAAATAGGATTTTATCTGAATTTTTTTTTTTAAATAAACGTTTAAAAATGTAAAATGTCTACTTAAAAAACAAATTATTAATAAAAAAAAATCCATTTAATTCCCCCCAAAAATGATTTAAATCGAATAAATGTTTTTTATTTTTATTTTAAATCCAATTTTATGCAACCCTGGCCCATTGTAGACTCCTTTCTCTGGACAAGTATTCAGATGCTTATTTTATGCATTTCTGAAATTATTTCACAATTGTCTTCCTGCATCTGGAGCTGCAGGTGTGAACAAAAGTAAGACAATAGGTCAGTGTACCTGTGTCATGGCTATATAGTAAGCTATCAATACCTTGATTGTATTGATGGCTAACTATAGCTATGACACAGGTAAACTGACCTAGAGGTAGATTTACTAAAGCTTCTAGATATGAAAAGTTTAGCTGTTACCCATAGCAACCAATCAGATATTAGCCATCATTTCTCTATTGCATGCTAGAAAATGATAGACAGAATCTGATTGGTTGCTATTGGCAACACCTCCACTTGACTGTGTTAGTTCACACCTGCAACTGTAGTGATGATTAGTGCATGTCGATGTTTTGCAAATGTCCTACAACCCTACCTGTTTAATATCGGGTCATATAATTGGATTCTTTATGTTCAGTTGCCGGTTCTGCCTGTGATCACTGCAGTATTGTGATTTTTTTTTTTTCTTCTTAGCCTTTCTTGTTTATTAGATTGCTAAGCTTGTATTTGGGGATATCTATCCAATATTCACCTGACCAGTCTTTTCATTGCTAATTCTATATGAAGTCTCTGATATACTAATCAATTAGGAGTTTTCCTCAAAAGGAGATTCTGATGCCGTACTATGAATTAAGTACAGTCAGCCCATTACTGCGAATTACATACAAACTTATATGCACAAATGAAGCAATTAACAATATATAATTATACTGTGTTAAATGTGCTTTAATTCCCCTGGGGTACTACACAATTAATTTACGAATGCATACTTGAATCATCTTGACCTGCAGAAGTCCTGCGGGCTATGTGTGGTGCACTATGTGCTGTGGTAGTAGTGAAGGTGGTGCCAGGGGACTGTATGCCATGGGGAGGGGCTGTGATTGTAGGGGAGGTGGTGACTGGGGGGAGAGGTGCCAGGGGACTGTACGCCATGGGGAGGGGCTGTGATTGTAGTGAAGGTGGTGCCTGGGGACAGAGTTGCCAGGGGACTGTACGCCATGGGGAGGGGCTGTGATTGTAGGGGAGGTGGTGCCTGGGGGAGAGGTGCCAGGGGACTGTATGCCATGGGGAGGGGCTGTGATTGTAGGGGAGGTGGTGCCTGGGGGGAGAGGTGCCAGGGGACTGTATGCCATGGGGATGGGCTGTGATTGTAGGGGAGGTGGTGACTGGGGGGAGAGGTGCCAGGGGACTGTATGCCATGGGGAGGGGCTGTGATTGTAGGGGAGGTGGTGCCTGGGGGAGAGGTGCCAGGGGACTGTGTGCCATGAGGAGGGGCTGTGATTGTAGGGGAGGTGGTGCCTGGGGGAGAGGTGCCAGGGGACTGTGTGCCATGGGGAGGGGCTGTGATTGTACTGGAGATGGTGCCTGGGGGGAGAGGTGCCAGGGGACTGTATGCCATGGGGAGGGGCTGTGATTGTAGGGGAGGTGGTGCCTGGGGGAGAGGTGCCAGGGGACTGTATGCCATGAGGAGGTGCTGTGATTGTAGGGGAGGTGGTGACTTTGGAGAGAGGTGCCATGGGACTGTATGCCATGGGGAGGGGCTGTGATTGTAGGGGAGGTGGTGACTGGGGGGAGAGGTGCCAGGGGACTGTATGCCATGGGGAGGGGCTGTGATTGTAGGGGAGGTGGTGCCTGGGGGAGAGGTGCCAGGGGACTGTATGCCATGAGGAGGTGCTGTGATTGTAGGGGAGGTGGTGACTTTGGAGAGAGGTGCCATGGGACTGTATGCCATGGGGAGGGGCTGTGATTGTAGGGGAGGTGGTGACTGGGGGGAGAGGTGCCAGGGGACTGTATGCCATGGGGAGGGGCTGTGATTGTAGGGGAGGTGGTGCCTGGGGGGAGAGGTGCCAGGGGACTGTATGCCATGAGGAGGGGCTGTGATTGTAGGGGAGGTGGTGCCTGGGGGAGAGGTGCCAGGGGACTGTGTGCCATGGGGAGGGGCTGTGATTGTAGGGGAGTTGGCGGGAGAGGTGGCAGGGGACTGTATGTCCATGGGGAGGGGCTGTGATTGTAGGAGAGGTGGTGGCCTGGGGGAGAGGTGCCAGGGGACTGTGTGCCATGGGGATGGGCTGTGATTGTAGGGGAGGTGGTGCCTGGGGAGAGGTGCCAGGGGACTGTGTGCCATGGGGAGGGGCTGTGATTGGAGGGGGAGGTGGTGACTTTGGGGAGAGGTGCCAGGGGACTGTATGCCATGGGGAGGGGCTGTGATTGTAGGGGAGGTGGTGCCTGGGGGGAGAGATGCCAGGTGATACGTAGTTATAGGTATTACATTTATGGCTTCTATCTCATTCTTCTCCATGCTGGACCTGTCTCTTCTCACCTTCACAATAGCCCCCAGTACTTATCTTCATTTAGAATTAGGAACAGAATCATGAATCCCTATTTATAAATGACGGATCTATTTGTGTGTGGGGTAGATGTATGTCGTCACCCCATGCTATATGACGTCTATATTCTTTTCTCAGCACTGAAATAAAAGCAGTGACTGTTCCCCACGTACAGTCTATAGAACTTGTTGTCCTATGTGAGTCCCTGTGTAGTGGGTGCAGACTGTATACACAGGGCCTGATCCAGAGATTTACGCGAATACAATCGCAATTGCGATCTCTCACGGACCACAATAGCGAAAATATGCTAATGTCTCCACAGCCTACTTGCACATAGGGCCGCCCTCTGCAGCCTTCTGATATCCGTCCCATGACGTGCGTCAGCGTAACATCAGGAACATCGCTGCAGGTCCGGCAGCCACGCGGCTTCTGAGTGATGTTTGACCCGTCTCGATCACTGCGGCTCTCCTGACACACACACCGCTCTCATGCTGCGAACGAGATTGCAGTGTCTAATTTAATTTATGCACGCCCATGAAATGGCGTTTAAACGGTCAGACACGCCTGCGTTTGTTCTAGCCCCCCCCCCCCCCCCCGTTACCTCCCCCAAACGCTGATTACCTGTCACTCACTTTGCAGGTGAATCCTCGTGTGTGCGTTTTTGTAAACCAATCTCTGAGCGTGCACAGTACATTTTTCACACATGTGCAGTGTCTAAAACGCGCTCGATCTGCGCAAATCTCTGCATTGCTTACGTCTCTCTGGATCGGACCCATAGTTTCTCACAACAGGTCTAATGTGCAGAACACAGATGTGTCCGGAAGCTTATTCTCTACCAAGCTGAGTAACAGTTATTGCAATGGCCACGTTACAGAACAGTTTTCATTGCCTTGGTAAATTGACAATATTCATTGTATAGATCAAACATAATATCTGCTACCGTGCATTGCTCATAGGGAAGAGCTGGATCTTCCTATGGGCAGAACTGCTATATATACTGTATAGTCTTTATCAATGTACAGCTGCAATATAAATGTCTTAGTACCCACAGCTGTGCACCTTCCAGCGTTTTCTGTGGCCAGAGTGGAACGCGGCTATACATTAGACAAACCTCCTGAAAATGCAATAATCCTCCAAGGTCTGGTCCGCCTCCCTACATGCCTGCGCATTGGGATCCGAGGCGCGCTGCTCCAACGGCTCCAGTTGGTAGAGCCTGTAGAGCGAGGGGGCAGATCCTAGCCGTAGGTAGAGGAGGAGTATCAGTCTCCAGGAACGTGGTAACTATGCAGCTGCGGGGTGATGGGGCAAGAGTGGGACAGAGTAAAGGCAGTGGGGGGAGGGTGGTACTCAGTGGACTGTGGAGGCGGGACGGTTACCTGCCGATTTTTAGTGTTCGAGTACAATAACGAAAAAAAAAAGATACGTGTCAGCATTTTAGTCTGTGTCAACCATGTAACCCTGTCGCCCCTAAATACATGTCTACAGAATGATGGTCAACCTAATGACAATGTCAACCTTCTTACTGTCGACAGTCAAGAACTGTCATGCTTTTTATAGCACACCCGATGGGGTATAATTATTATTATTTTTTTTTCTCTCTTCCCAGGGGAGCACTTTGCCGCTGAGCCTGTACATGACAGTAATTGGAGCCCTACAATCTCATTGTGTCATATGTTACTGAATTTGATGATTAATGTACTTTTCATTCATTACAAGTTTCATTTTCTAAAATGAATGTCTAAAGCTTTTGGCTTTAGAGTATATGGTAAGAACAGCACAGACATGCAGTAATAGGGACTTATTACATTGTGGCACACAGGAGGTCATCATCTCAGTGCTAATATTATCTTGCCATCTTGACTTTAAGTTAAAAGACTGTTAAGACCGATCTTTTCTATTTAATAACATTTATTCTTAAAGTGGGTTAATGGACTTGAATTTCGTGTTCCCTATGGCATGTGTATTTTGCATTATTGTTTTGTGTAAAGGATGATCTATGATACAGTAATGCTACTGTGTATTTCTTTATTCTGTTCTACTGATTAAAATCCGGTTTGATGCCCAGCCATCCAGATGAAGGTTGAGAGTGTGCGAGTGCTGGTTTGCCAGCTTTTATCAGATCCCTCGTTGTATATACACCTGATTTTATCCCAGCTCTAGCATCACAAGGGGGGCAGTAACAGCTTAAAGGTGTACGTTTCCCTTTTAAGCTGTTTTAATGTCTGGTAGAATAGTGCCTGCCTTCATCAGAGTTTAATATTTAAACTGTTTGCTCCCACTCTGGATAGATGGCCAGTTGCCGAGCATGGAATGGTCTCATGTCTCCTTCATGGAGAGAGATAAAGTACCAACCAATCAGCTCCTAACTGTCATTTTTTTAAACACTGCCTTTAAAGTGACAGGGAACTGATTGGTTGGTACTTTATTGCCATCCACACACACTCTCCCTCTCTCTCTCTCCTCTCTCCCTCCTCACTCCCTCTCTCTCCTCTCTCCCTCTCTCTCCCTCTCTCCCTCTCTCCCTCTCTCCCCTCTCCCTCTCTCCCTCTCTCCCTCTCTCCCTCCTCTCCCTCCCTCTCTCTCTCTCTCTCTCTCTCTCTCTCTCTCTCTCCCTCTCTCTCTCTCTCTCTCTCTCTCTCTCTCTCTCTCTCTCTCTCCCTCTCCCTCCCTCCCCCCTCCCCTCTCCTCCCTCCCTCTCTGCCTCCCTCCCTCTCTCGTCTCTCTCTCTCTCTCTCTCCCCCCCCTCTCTCTCTCTCTCTCTCTCTCTCAGTACATCTCGCCTACTGTGTTCACGTTAGAGCTCATCACGGTGAGAGTCCGGAACTAAAATACGTTCTGGTTATATATGACGATAATGCGCATTTTCACTCTATCAGATGCAATGCAGATATGGATTCCTTTTTATACTGTATCTGTATTATGTTTAGTATTTTATATCTATATAATTAATCTTAATATGCTAATCCCCAGAGGCAGATTTGGCTGCTTCTCAATCCCTTCACCAGTGCATTAAACTATATGTTTTTGACATTACCCAGTTGTTCCTGGCTAAACTAATATCATGTCAGCATTATCCATGCTCAGATCTTATAATTATTATTTTTGTATGTGACGTAAAATCAGTTGTTAAATATTGAGTGACGTCATTGGAGAGACCACCTATGTCATTCATAAGCAATAGCTTGGTTGAGGACTGAGGGGTAGATGTACTAGGCCAGGTGTTCCCAACCACGGTCCTCAAGGCACACTAAAGCTGGCCACACACTAGTCCAACTTACATCCAACCAGCCAACTTGTTGATTGGTTGGAATGAAAATCTGGTAAGGTATGGGAGTAAATGATGATCAGCATTTTGCTCCTAAATGCCAGAAAACAGATGAAAATGGTCGTTCAGACAAGTTTGTTAAATGTTTGATCTAAACAATTTGTTCAAACAATAATTTTGGTCCATTTTCCAGCGTTTGGGAGCAAATTGCTAATTGTATTCCTTACCAGATTTTAATTCCAACCAATCAACTAGTTGGCTGTTTGGACAGATAATCTTTAGATGTGTGGCCAGCTTAACAGTCCAGGTTTCAAGGATAGCTGTACTTGAGCACAGGTGTCTTAATTAGTACCTCAGTTATTTTGATTTAACCATCTGTGCTCAAGCATGGATGTCACTAAAACCTGGACTGCTGGTGTGCCTTGAGGACAGACGTTGGGAAACAGTGTACTAAGCCGTGGAGAGAGATCAAGTACCAACCAATCAGCTCCTAACTCATTTTTCAAACACCGCCTGTAGCATGACAGGAGCAGATTGGTTGGTACTTGATCTCTCTCCACTTTTTATCTCGCCAAGGCTTAGTACATCTCCCCCTGAGGGTAAGATGAGATGCTAACTGTTGACACAGGAAACCGTTTGGCAGTTAGGCAGTATGGTTGGCGTACCTGGTTAACATTGCTGCCTCACTGCCCTGATGTTATGAGTTCAATTCCTGACCAAGACATGATCTGTGTGGCGTTTGTATGTTCTCCTTGCGTGTGTGTGTTTCCTCCCACACACCAGAAAGTACACTGGTAGTTTAATTGGCTACTCACAAACCCTAGTGTGTATGTGTGTCCATGTGATAGGTATCATAGATCGTATGCCCGCTGCGGCTGGGCCTGATGTGAATTAAATATTCTCACACTGAGGAATTTCCGTAGTGTTTTCAGAGGATGTCATGTGTATCTGTGAAACAAAACTGTAGCTTCTCGACCTCGAGTCACTAACAATATCCGTCACATGAGGATGCATCATTCCTCATAAAACCTCCTGCTTATTAGACCCAACCTGTAATGGGGTGGGGCGGGGGGGAGGGGGGCTATAATAACCTGAGGTTTTGAAAACCTATTGTGTTTCAAGTTGTCGTAAGTAACAGAATGAGACTAGAGGCAAAGGGTTATATTATATATAAGTGCGGATTTTTAGTAGTGGAGATGTTGCCCATAGCAACCAGATTCTAGCTATTATCTTCTAGAAGGTGCTAGATAAATGTTAAGTAGAATCTGATTGGTTGCTATAGGCAACATCTCCATTTCTAAACACACACACTTTAGTAAATATCCCCAAAGTCCAGAAATCTGCCAGAATCACTATGGACTGGAGCTGCCGTCCTGATTTCTTTTTTTTTTTTTTATGTCAAACATACAGGTCATCATATGTACAGAGTCTATGTACTAAGTCTTGGATAGAGAGTACCAACCAATCAGCTCCTAACTGTTACTTTACAGACTTAGTACATAGACCCTGTATTAGCCTGAGACTTCAACTCGCTGGAAATGCGCCAGATTGTTGAATAAAAGAGGACCCTCTGGCCACAGAGATTGCTGACATTGCATGATTTTTATGCTGTCTGTCCGGGCTGCCCACCATAAAGAGCCACCTTAAACACATGTACTCCTTCCTTTTCATGGTTTCGATATGTTTTGTCAACATCTTGTCGACATGTCCAGAATGAATGCAACCACACTGTAGACCTGCAAGTATCGAAATGTTCAAAATGTCGACTGTACATCATGTCAGCACCCGATTTTAACATTAAACCTAGACCCTATCTTTAAAAATTTCTATTGTCGACATTTTGACTGGCCACATTTTGACCATGTCAACATAATGGCTTGAACCTTTAGACTGTCGACATTGGTTGTTGACACAATGACTACATCCCCTTTGCCACTTATTAATACTTTAGTAAGGGCTCCCCAAAAATAGTAAATGTCTTGATGGGCCATAATGACCAAGGAGATGATCACCTGGAAATGTCTAGTAAACAGCTGGGTAAATCCATTTTCTCAGCACAATAAAGGAGGGAGTGCTCTATGTTGGTTAGTATTGCTCAGTGCAGGTAAAGGCACCACTGCTTGGGTTCTGTGCGATTATCACTGTATCAGTGTTTCTATCTTTCTGGCCTCGGGGCAAAACATGTTACTCTAAATCATGTCTAGTCATGTGTAAGGGATGAAAGGAATGCTAGAAGTCCTGAGAATCTCACTCTGAGTCTTGTGCCTGTGCTGCAGCCTCAGTTATAGAGATGGTCCAGATAGAAGGAGCTGGGAGTTCTTTGCTGTACACTTACAGGATGAAAAATATGTATATATTGTTTAAGGTTTAGAGTATATACGTGGGGCTATGTTTGGAGCTCTCCCAGTTCTGAGGGGGTATATATAAATATATAGAGATGTGCAGGTCCGGTTCTCCGAGAACCAACAACTGCATTTAGGGGTTCCGAGTCTAGTTGACTAGGTACCGCCAAAGTGATTCTCAACTCTGTTAGAGTCCGGTTCGGATCGTCCCATTGTTTGGAACTCTGATTTAAAAACCGAACTCGGGTGTTGGATTGCGTGCTAACAGGTCAAAATGACGCAATTTTAGTGTTTTTATTCATTTATTTTTAAAATACAGATCCAAAATCCAAAACACATAGGTTGGGTATGAAATATCGGTGGCTGAGTTGCCGCCGGTTCATATCCCTGTCGGGAATACGACGCCTATCTTTAATCCCCAGTCGGACTTTTGACGTTGGGTTTTCGACGACCGTCGGTAAATTGACTCTACATCTCAAAACATGTGAGGGTGGTTTTGAGAAACCAAATCGCGAAGATAAATCCGAATTCAAAACCAAAACACGGGGGTCGGTGCACATCTCTTAAGTGCCGGCGATGCTGAGTTGTGCAGATTTTGAGAGTGTCTAACGGGACATTATCACATAGGCAACGTTCAGTGAGGGCGAGTGGTCAGCGCTGTGGTCAGTGAACAAGCAGATGTAAGCATAGGTACACTGATGTAGCGGTGTATCGTTTGCACGTAGCACCTGGCTGGTACTGCAAGTGCGCACAGTTGAAGATGATGTCTTGTAGCAAACCAAGCGTACACATTCGGGTAAGGCGCACCATAAGATGCGTACAGCTGTGTATACGTGAGATTACCGTGCAGCGCTGCATTCTGTCTGTGCAGGAAATGATCACCAAGAAACAGCAACTCCTCCCATATGTGCAGATTGTCGGTGCTAAGATGAATGTTCTGCTTCCGGAATTGCTAAGAGTAGTTCTGGAATCTGCTCCGCCAGTGTCGGCAGGCTGTGGTGTTGGGTGGTAATTGGATGTCTGAAGTCCGTGAGTTTGCGCGATCCAGTCGCTTGCCCTGATCTCTGGTGAGCAGTAAGCGCTGTGCAATCAGCCCCATCTGCCTGTGTTTGATATCAATTAGTGACAACATAAACATTTCTTTGTGTTTTTTTTATTTACGCTGTTTTTTTTTTCCTTTATTCACCTGCTTCATAATTACGCTTTGGCATCTATGACTATAGTTGACATTTTTGTTAAATCTTAAGGTGCATACACACGTAACGATTTTGTAACCAACGATTTTCTGTCAGATTTTCCCTTGAAAAACTGAACGATTTTTTGAAGTTTAATGAACAATTTTTACAACGATGAACGAAAAGTGTTCCTTCCCTTAATGAAAATCATTATGTTGGACAGTCTGAAATGTACGATGAACTGCAAACAGAAGCACGCTTTCGTTCATTGTTATAACTCAGAAACTGAACGATTTCTTGAACGATAACGATCGTTCAAAAAATCGTTACTTGTGTATGCACCTTTAGCGGTGAGTCTAAAGGTGCCCACACACATACCGACTTTTCATCCAATTTGGCCAATTTCGACGAATCGTGACGACAGATCATGTAAAAAATGGCCAAATTGTGAGTTTCTACACTTGATCACGATGCCGATGCGTGTCCCCGCTCGTCGTACATCGCATCTTCAGATCTGCCGTGCTGTAGGGCAGATTAGCCAATCTGGGATACAATGCATTGGCTGCAAGATAGATCTTAAGTCAGATTGGACATTTTTAACTCCAAATCGTGACCACGACTGCCTGGGGAAAGTTCAGGGGAAATCGTGTACATCGGCTGATTGGGAGCAAGTCGGTATGTGTGTGGGCACCTTAACACCAGAGGAAATTTGGAAAACATTAAGGGCCCTCTTACCTCTGTCTGTGTGTTATTACCCAGTCTCGTCTTATTACAATTTTGTTCCCAATTGTAAAATGCAACGGAATTTTCTGGTGCTATATAAATAACTGTTAATATATAATAATAAATATGCCAGAACAGGCTTTTATATTTTATGTTTGCGGTATCGCTGTATTGGTGTGACGCCACAGATGTGTCCTTATACATCTACGTCTATGCTGCAGTCGCGCTAAAAAGCCCTTCTCGGCACGCCAGGTACCGTGAGACTCTGCTAGTGTCTGACGTCTTTTTATTTATCTTTTTAGTAAAATGCTTCTAAGTCGCAAAGCGATGTGACTGGGACGCACCAGCAGACTGTGCTGATTAATTTGATACGCGACACTTGTATATCTGTGTGTATATAGGAAAGATTTCTGGACTGCACACCCATACATATACATATATATATATATATATATATATATATATATATATATATATATATATATATATATATATATAATGGGAGGTGCTACCTGATGAGACTAATTGCAGGCACAAATAAAGACAAATCTCAGGTGCACAACTCCAAATTATTAATAATATATAAATGCAATAAAATTTTGCAATCAATAGAGGTTTTTAGCATAATCTTGGCCATGGTTATGGGCCTACCCACCATATCCAGGTAACCTCTGTAGGATAGGTCCCTAACATACTACGATTCAAATCCAGAGTGCAGGACACCCCCAAACTAGCCCAGCTAAGCTGCCCCAGGGCACCACCATAGTAAGAAAAGTGCAGTGTAAAGAGATAGTTAGGAGCAGCTACTGCTACATATAAAGAATGAAAATAAAAACTAACTATCTCTTTCACACTGCACTTTTCTTACTATGCTGGTGCCCTGGGGCGGCTTAGCTGGGCTAGTTTGGGGGTGTCCTGTGCTCTGGATTTGAATCGTAGTATGTTAGGGACCTACCCTACAGAGGTTACCTGGATATTGGTGGGTAGGCCCATAACCTTGGCCAAGATTATGCTAAAAACCTCTATTGATTGCAAAATTTTATTGCATTTATATATTATTAATAATTTGGAGTTGTGCACCTGAGATTTGTCTTTATTTATATCTGTGTGTGACTGAGTCTCTGAACCTATATAGGAGGTGCTACAATGCAGCGGCCGCAACTTTTTTCATTCCAAGTTCTGTTGTGCTTCATATACAGGGGTCTATTTACTAAGCTTTGTTAGAAGATAAAGTGAACAGAGGTAAGGTACCAGCCAATCAGCTCCTAACTGATTTGTCACAGGCTGTCTTTGAAAAATGGCAGTTAGGAGCTGATTGGCTGGATCCTTATCACCATTCACTTTATCTCCTAACACAGCTTAGTAAATAAACCCCACAGACTCCGTTGCACACAGATCTACAAGTGTCACATATCACATTATTCAGCAATGTGTCGTGGTGCGTTCTCATCGCATCGCATTACGACATAGCCGCATTGTCGGCATAAAAAGATGCCCGACCCTAGCAGAGAAGCGCGGGACCTGGCGGCTCACTCACGCCAGGCAAGTCGTGCTGCGTGGCGTATTAAAGCTAGATGTATGAGGACACATCTGTAGCTGGCGTTCTTCCCTTTTCTATAATAGGCCACTGTGAGGCAGTGTTCCATCGCAGTCTGTAGGTGTTTTACCTTGGCTGATCAACCTGCTCCCATTCATTGATAAATACAATGTAATGAAATTAATTTAATTACGGTCAACTGACTTCTGTTTAGTGGGACATTCAGGGTAATGGCAGGAGATTTGGATGCACTTTTCTATTCGTATTCTATATGAGAGATGATTGATCCATGGCAAACATTTCTTGACACTTCAAATAAAAAAAAAAAAAAAACAAATTTTTTTTTTATATGTAACGATTTCCATACGATGACAGAACTGCAATATTGGCTTAATATAAGTTCTTTGATTGCCAGCCATTTTATACTCCGAAGGCTTCATGCAGGCAGGAAGTCTGATGTGCATAGAACAGAAGTGTTCCGCCTGGCGCGCACCCAGCCTTGTTTCCCATTATTATGTTTTGATGACTTTAGTACTTTATCTTGTATACACTGCCTTTCATTTTTTACGATGGGTGAACAGTCAGTGTATAAATGTGGCATATTGTCGGCTTGATGGATGTAATTGTCCTTAGGAAATTCTTAAACTGAAATCTTATTTTTGTCGGTTCAGCATCTCAATTTTTATTGCTGCTGATTGCTTCTGTACCGCGCGTCCTGGGTAAATCTTCCTGTGCGAGACGAGTCTGGAAATTTTATTGCAGTTCTTCAGAACACCCCCACCCCCCTCCAAAAAAAAAATATATATATTTTTTTCATTTTCTTTAAACTTCCTACCTGCATTTAATGTAATTACATTGGACTTGGGGGGAACCTTGGTCCAGAGAGAAAATGGAAGAGTCGGAAATGGATGTCTGAGGGTGAGATCAAACAAATATTGAACACAAAGCTAATTCTCTGCTGTTACATTTGACTTTGAATGGAAAGTGCGACTTGCGCTCTCCTCCCTGCCAGGGTTACTAGATTTCACCATTACTCATTTCTCTGACAGTGCGTGTACTTTTCATATATTTATTCTTCTCTTGTTACCGAGTGTCCTTGCTGCTTCTCTCTTCTCAGGTATAAGGAGGGAGGGGAAGCCTTGCTGGTCCTGCTGCCATCTGAAGCGAAAGGAATGGTGCAGCAGCTGGAGGAGAAGAAGGTGCCAATTAACAAAATCAAGTACGTTTTATAATCTCCGTTTGGCCCGGTGACCATTATTTTTTTTTTGTTCCCTGTACTAATACCTGTGAAGGGCACGATTCAATGAAATGCTAAGTGAATAGCGCCGGGAATGAGCTCCCAGAGCTATTCAATGCTGCGCGAAGTTAGGTCGGGGAAGGCTCGTTCTCGCGCCTTAAACGGTGTTTAGGGGCGAGAACGGGCATTCTCCGACTCAATTTCCAGGCGCGATGCTGTTTTCCTGGCGCTAAGGGCAGTAAACATCATCTCGCTTGGAGTTTTGTCGGATTTCTGCTCGCACCCCCGGAGGGATTAGAGAAAAAATCCTTAGTCCGGCTTAGAAGCGCAAATGAATAGCTCCGGGAGCTGATTCTCGGCACTGTTCACTTCGCTTTGAATAAAATCGTGTGTAGCTTATAGGGGACATAAACCGCAGCTACATCGCAGCAGCATCGCACTCTGCTGGGCAATTTGGCAGCGGTGGGGTCATAACTATCCAATGAGTCATGTGATACTCATATCAAATCCCGAGACTCAGTCTTTAGTCAGGTTCGCCCTGGTATCGGCGAAACGCGTACTTTTCTTTATATCCCCCAGTTAATAAGTAACTTCAAATAATAAAAAGTGCCATTATGCCCAATGTCATGCCCAAATTATTTGACAGACCATAATGGTTGGAGACTGCAGGAGCAACATGCTGCCCCCATGGGTCATAGAACTTCCTGTCAGTGCTCAGTACTGTACATTAGATGTGTGCTGGTAGTATAAGTATATTGTGACTTTTAATGCAGCCCATAAACTGATCTAATACTATACTTTGATTTATTATATTTTTTTTTTTAAACTCCAGAAGGTTGTATAATGGGCGAGTTATCTGTTGCTATAATTTCTGATCATTATTAATTTTGTTTATGGTTTTATTGCGTTTTACATCTGCTTTCTGACAACTTAATACAGATATATATCGAAAGGACATACAGGCCTAAGGAGCAGGGTTTATATATCATTTGTTGTTCATTTATTGCTTCATTTTCCATGACTGCCATACAGATGGTCATAATCTCCGAACAGACTGTAAATTCCTAGACCAGGCCTGTCCAACCTGTTGCTCTTCAGCTGTTGTGAAACTACAAGTCGCAGTATACCCTCCCACCGATCATCTGGCAAAGCATGCTGGGACATGTAGTTTCACAGGCGCAGGAGAGCCACAGGTTGGTCAGGCCTAGAGTGTAAGCTCTCACGATCCGGGCCCTGCACTCTCTTGGTTCTCACCTTGCACCAGTGGCGGCTCCAGAAGTGGGGCGGCAGCGCAGTCCAAAATTCAAATAGGGGAGCCACACGATGTTTGTGGTGGCAGTGGGTGTAGCTCCCCCCTATTTGCATTTTGGACTGTGCTGCAGACCCACCTCTGGAGCCGCCACTTCCTTGCGCTATCCTTGTCTCCAGTGTGCCCCACACACAATCCGCTCTTCCGATTTATTTCTGTCTGCCTTTCCTGGGGCACTAGGCCATGGAGTACTACTGTTCTTAAATATCAAGGGGAGATGCAGCAGACCTTCAAGAGAGATAAAGTGGAGAAGTTGCCCATAGCAACCAATAAATGACAGCTCAGTGGTTGCTATGGGCAACACTCTCTCTCGAAGGTTTGATGCATCTCCCCTTATACAGTAGTTAGATAATTATGTCACTGTTAGATTTCCTCCCCCTGTACTGTCTGTTTTAACCTTTTTTTATTTTGTACTGTATGTGGGTCTTATAGTAATTTACTGTATATAGCGTTATGGACACTTGGTGCCGCTATATCAATAAAATATTTTAATTAAATAATAAAGAATATGGTCCTCAATTTTTTTTTTTTTTTTTTCTTCATTAAAGGACCGATTACGTTGATTCAATATTACAGCGCATCTTGTCATTTTGAGCCGTCGGCCATTTATAATTGTAACCTTGTTATTAAGCTGAACGCTATGTATTGCTAGACTTTACACTGTATAAGGAATCCCCGACATGGCTAAACTCTAAGTAAACGGTTATTATTCACTTGCAAAATGAACTACATTTATATATCTGGTCGGCAGTGTGAAATCCTTGTGTCATGCTGAATGCACACCAAATATTTCTTGCAGGCAGCAGTGAACTTAGGGCTGTTAAAAATTCATTGTATACACTGTTACACAGCTGCAGGGAGAGCAGACCCGCAATGAGTCACGCACTGTTGGAAAGACATCCGGCCTTCAAACTTTAATGCATTGGACAAATGCTATATGTATGTGTGGTTTGCAGGTATATGCTTCTGTGCACTGTTGCAGCACCTTTGTATAAAGCGGCTTGTGGCTGAGGTTTATTAAAGTTTTTAAAGGATCACTAAGATTAAAAAAATATCTGTTGAGAATTACTAATAGCAAACTCAAATATGCATGTAAAACAATGTATCATAGTATTACATACTGACCCTCCCGGAAGTGTTGGGGAGCCCCCCGCACCCCTGTAAGAGTATCCACATCTCTTGCATCCCGCCCATTTCCTAGTGAAGTGGGTGGGATTGGGAGATAAATACCGGGAATCTCGGCATAATTGCCTCGACTCGCTGCTCCCTATGGAAGGGGCGGAGCTAAATGCCGGGAAACCGTAGTAAGCAGGCCCCGCCTCCTAAGTGGTAATTAGTGTGTGTTCCCCCGGCATCTCCCGGGGAGGAGATAAATAAAGTAGGTAAGTATGTTGTATTATCATTAGTGTCAATTGCTATCATGTCCTTCAATGGGAATACAAACAGAAAGTTACTGTCTGTAGGAAAATATAATTTTTATTATTAAATAATAATAATAATATTATTATTATTATTATTATTATTATTATATTTTGTTTATAGGGTGCCACAAGTGTTCCACAGCGCCATACAGAGAGCAAAACAATAAGACAATACAGGGTCAAACAGTACAGTGCAAATAACACTACAAATCTCGACACAAGTATATGACAGGTCTTGCTCGTCTGAAAAAAAACCCCAAATCAGATGATTGGGGTCCAGGGGCAGAAAGCCCGAGGAGGATATGTAGCAGGTGTGCAAGAGAAATAGGTGATGAGAACAGGAGGGAGGAGGGCCCTGCTTATGGAGCTTACAGTCTAAAGGGAAGGAGGAGACAAGTGGAAGACATAAGGAGTGAGCCAGTGTAAGGGGAGGTAAGAGGTAGACTACGTGGGCAAGTGGTTAAGTGGTGGCCGCATATGCTTTCATGAACAGGTGGGTTTTCAGCGCCCGCTTGAAGCAATGTAGGCTGGGGATAGTCTGATGGAAGTAGGGAGATCGTTCCACTGGTGGGGGCAGCTAGCTCCCCTGGAAAAAACACTTTTCTTCTATTCTAAAATAAGCCTTAACATTTCACGTGTGTTTGTGTTATGGCTCTTAGTAGATTTCTGTGACCAAACTGGTCACGGATCAGGTCATTTGACGGACAGCCGTGTCTCTTGGGCACACATACCCGCTTGTTATTGTGCATCAAGCTATTTTTATGTATATTGAGCAGCATTTTTTATGTGCCTATTTGTGTATTTTCCCTTTTAAAAGCTGCACTGGCACTACCAAGTATTATATATATATATATTTTTCTGATGTTCGCCCTTAGCCAAAGCACTGGTTTGGCACGTCGCTAAAGCTCACCATCTTTAAAAGGAGAGAGAACCAATCACAAGCCTCCCTCTCTTGACTGCACTTTGGGTTTGGACCTACCACTCATTCAACACCTTCTAATCCGTATTAAGGCATTTTTAAAAGGCTTCCAGCTAGAGGGCACACTTTAGGTCAATGTCGTCTTAGGCTCTACAGTGCTGCAACTTTAATAAGGCTTGATACAACTAAATCTGCCAAACGAGATTTATGCCTTCTCTCGCACTAATATAATGAAAAATAGGAAAATAACCTGGAAATGGAATCTGCTTCTTTATAGACTTATATATTAATGGGATGTGGATTAACAGATAGACAGTAAGATGGTTGTTACAGTCAATAGGTTGACAGGGACAAATGCTCGACAGAAAAATGGTCATCACATGCTTTTTTTTTTTTGTTTTTTTAAACCTAATTTTCACCCTAACCCACCCCTTGGTGCCTAACCCTTCGTCCTGGTGGCTAACCCTAACTGTCGGGTTAAGTGCCTAATGGAGCATACACATGGTCAGATTTTTCTTTTAAACGATATCGTTTGAATGTTTTTCTTTTTTCAAACGATTTGAACGATTTTGCTAACGATTTACTCAACGATTTGAACGATATCTGACTGCAAAGATGTCAGAAATCGTTCTCTAACAAACGTGAACGCGCATCGTTCATGCTTGTACACATGAACGATTTTTTCATCAGATTTGAACGATTTTTAAAATCGTTATCGTTCAAATCTGATGAAAAATCTGACCGTGTGTATGCACCATAACCCTAACCCTCTGGTAAGTTCCTAGCCTTAAAATCTAACTGTAAAAAATCATTCGTCAACCATTTCGACCTTTGACCCTGTCGACCTTATTACACGGCGATCTTTAGCGTGTCGACCTTTTGACCAAGTCAACTTATTGACAATCTAACACATCCGGTGTCTGTATCTAGACATTGTCGACCTTTTTACAGTTCCTTAACCCATATCAATGTCCATGTGAGATTGATTGACAGCTGTTTTAACCCATTCAAATACTTTGTAACTGATGAAAATGTTCATTTGAGTTAGAGATTGAATATTGCAAACTGCTTTTAATGTTGTTATTCATCATCATCACGATTATTATTATTATTATTATTAAAGCTAAATACATTTTCCTATTGCAATTATTAAAATTAAAACCCTGTAATATGCTAAAAGCAGATTACATATTGTGCACTAATCGAGAAAGAAATTAAAAGTAAATTAGATGGAGCGGCTGAATTACAGCATTCTGTCAGTTTCTATAAATTTTACTCATTACATTATTATTATTATTATTCTTTTCTTTAAATGATCAGAATTAACCCAGAAAAGCTGATCGATGTTCAAGGAAGACTAGAGGCCTTTTTGGCCCAGGAGCTGGAGATGAAAGAACGGGCGCAGAGGGTAAGTGTGTGGGGCTGAGATAAGTCACTTTTGCTGGAAATGAATATTTGGAGAATAACCCACAAATTCTTCGTTTCCGTTCCTAACAGGCAGAGAAAAGGACGGGGAATTGTGCTGGGATATCTAGACACCACTTTATCTCTGTGAAATGATAATGCAAATTGCTTGTATTCAGGGCTGGATTTCGGCTCTGAAATGAAACCACGTCTCCATTAAAGAGTACCAATGAAATGTAATTTTCAATGGTCTTTAGAGAAATTGGAAGGCGCGCATGACTAGAGCGCTTTTTCTGTTCAGTGTTTTTTTTTCCTGCTGATCTGTGAGTTCGTATTTTGAAATGTGCTGAGAGCACAATTTGTAGTCAGATCATAAAGTTAACAGCAGCACATAGTATTTCAGGATACAAGTGTGCTGTGCTTGTGGGAAGACTTTAACCATGTGACTAGCAAGTTGTGACCCTCCGAGGCGTCATTTGTAGCCATCAGCTATCTTTCTACCTTGATGTCACATTTGTCTGCTGTAGCTTGTGACACTTAGGGCGGAATTCAATTGATTCCTGCCCCCATCGCGCCCGACGGAGGTATTCAATTCTTGCTCCTGTCGGGCACGATCAGCTGACAGTGCTACATTTCAGTTCGCAGCCCCAGGGGGTGAGAGCTATAATGTGCGAAAAGTGAAATGTTTGGGCGCCCCAAACATCACATTTCGCGATCGGGCCCAGCCCTTTGGTCGGGTTTAGCTGCTTTACGCGACTAAACCCGACCACTTTGGGCGCGATCAGCACGAAAATCTGGAACAATTGCATAGCGGCCCGTGAACTCCTGTCACTTTAGACGGGAGATGCGGGCCGCGAAAAAAATTGAATTCCGCCCTTAAAAAGGTGACTGGTATGTTATTGCGGATAGGTGTCTTTTTTTTTTTTTGTTCTAATTTACTACGTAGATTAATGGTAATGTGCAGCCATTTTGATGGTTAAGGGGCTATGAGGGAAACACTCTAAGTCCATCATGTTCCCCCTCATTGCTGTGTCATGTTCACTCATACAAATGTGTGAGGGCAGGGCTGCATGCAACAGGGACCCGTGGAAGGAGGACGGTAGAGGCAAGCGGGAAGTGACAGAGCTCTGTGGGATAGTGGAAGGCATAGGAACAGAATAGTAATGTCTGACTGATGCCAGAAGATTGGGGAGTGGAGTGCAACTCTATCCCTACTTACTCAATACTGGGGCCATGTTGTCAATTATGTGTAACCCCCCTACCCATGAAAATCACCCCTGTCTTAATGAAATGGCATTTACTAGCAGAGGCAAATATATCTATTGTCTAAACCAGGAGTGGGGAAACCTTTTTCTACCAAGGGCCATTTTGATATATATAACATTATTTGCGGGCCTGGTGCAGACCACGCCCCCTCTGTGTGACATCACATGGGGCGGGGCCACAATCGCCGGTGATTACAGCAATGCCCGGGGCATCCTGAGGATGCTCCGGGGAACTGTCAGGGCAGCGGTGTGACCGTCTGAAGCATCCTAAGGATGCTCCAGGCGGCCCTGCTGCATAGATTCTGGCTGCAGGATGACATTCTAGGCACCGTGCTAACCAGATGAGGCTAGCAGAAAAAAGCTCAGAGGGCCAGACCAAATGATTACGTGGGCCTTATATGGCTGAGGTTCCCCATCCCTGGTCTAAACCATATAAGCCGAATGCAGACAAGTCACATGGTGAGGCCTAATACTACCAGAGGTATATATATATATATATATATATATATATAAAGTGAACGTAGATTTGAGCTTGCACTGGATGCTTGTTCCTTTCACTTTGCCCTGAGGCGGACCGAGATTTACTAGTTGACATTTACGAAGCTCTATCGATGCGCTAATTTTTCTTTTGTTCTTTATTTTTTAAAAATTGAGGTTTTCAAATTGCTTTACAGTGATTATCTGATGATGTGTCCTATTTCGTGATCTTCGTCCTTTAACCGTCATTTTGTATTTGTTTTCTCAGTGTTTTGTGTCTTACTTGCGCTCTGTCTTTTTAATGAAGAACAAGGAAGTTTTCGATGTCTTCAAGTTGCCGCTTGCAGAATATGCTCAGTAAGTCTTTGCACTTGGGATATCTATGAATAATTGCTGCTGTATCCATTTCCCTTGTACATGTACTGGGATTTCTAGAAATCCAATTTATGTCACACCGGTAAGCTTGTTCTATAGCGGTGAGCTGTACGTAAATCCTATAAGTGTGTCTATTGCTGAAGCAGAATCTTGCTGTACAGCTCTGGGGTCAGTGTGAGCACTGAGATTGATACGATGTGCTGCTTTCAGGAAGATCGCCACCAGGGACAAGTTACCGACGGGCTCTGGAGGAGGAAGGGCCCAGCGTCCCCGGCGGTTCTCAGTCTGGTCGGGGGAGATGGCACGCCTGCACAGCAGCCGGCCCCTCCCCCCCCACTCAGCGCGCCTTTGCACTGCTCTCAGGCCATGTTGTAGTGGACTCCTCCTACAGGCATCACCCCCCAGCAAGCGTTTGGGGGTCATTTTCTGACTCCCAGGCAGCGGTGAGTAGCTGGTGTCCTGTGTCCCCCTACATACTTTGATTCCCGGATCTGGTATGTAGTTGCAGCCTTCATTAACCCTTTTGGTTTTGAAGTTGATTTGCAGCACTTTTAACCCTTTCAGCCTTCAATGATTTTAAGGTTGATTTAAAGTGCCGGGTAGCGCAGAGTTTTTCTCCTGCATTGTTTAAGACTGTTTGCTAGCATCTGAATGTGTCTGCTTTACTTTCTACTAAAAACATTGCTGTACACTGTTTTTCTGTTTAACCTCTGACTTGCTGTCCAAGTCTGGTTACGTCACAAACAGCTTCTGTGTATAGTGTTGCTTGTACCCCTATTTACACACCTATATATCCTTTCACCATGTCCAGCGGTGAGGATAATACCCGGGTGTCTATCCCCGCCTTGCAGTCTTGTGTGCGTTGTGCTGCGGGCATTGGGGAGACTGATGTGCTGCGTGAGGGTTTATGCGGCAGGTTTTATATCCCTCCAGGTCCCTCTTCGGTCCTTGGGACTGCGCAAGAACCCCCGTGGGCGTGCTTTTCTCAGGCACTGCAGTCACTTATGGTTCGCATGGCGGTGCCCCCTATGCTCCCCCGAGTGGGGTCTTCACAACCGCTGGTTCTGGCTCCTATGCCACAAATCCAGTTGGCACCGCAGGTGGTTAATGTACCACAAGGGGTCTCAGGTCAACCTGTCTGCGGGCTCTGAACCTGATTCACTATCTAGGACCCCTAGGGTGCTGGCAAAAAGGCCTTCTGTGTCTCCTCGCCATCCCTATGTGGACGAGGATGAGGGGTCATCCGAGGATGATTGGGTGCTTCCAGAGTTTGAGTCGGAACTATCCCCAAAGGATGAGCAGCACAAGTCCAGTGTTTACATTCCGGGCCTGATCCAAGCTGTAAAAGAGGTGTTGGTCATTGAGGAGGAAGATGCTCCTCCGGCTGTTAAATCTAAACACCCCTTGTTTAAGAGGGTTAAAAGTTCTACAGCCATTTTCCCTCTGTCATATCAGCTAGTGGATCATCTTTAGGAGGCGTGGAAGGCTCCGGCGAGGCGGTTCTAGCCGCAAAAGCGCCTGGTCAATGCATACCCTTTTCCTGAGGAGTACTTCAAGAAATGGGTTTCACCTCCTGTAGTGGACTCCCATGTAACACGCTTAGTGAGAAGTATGACCTTACCTATGCTTTCCATTGCGTCTTTACAGGACTCACCTGACCGGAAAGTGGAAAACTGCCTAATATCCATTTACTCCTTGTCAGGAGCAGTGGCTATCTCCTGGGTAGCTGGGGCCGTGGAATCCTGGGCAGATCTCCTGATGCTTCAGAGGACCAGCTGTCCCTGATGGGCAAGATACGTGACTCGGCTACCCATATGAATGAGGCAGCTCTGGATGTCAGCTTGATATCCTCCAGAGTGTCAGCTGTGGCTGTCACAGCGCGCAGGTTCTTATGGCTCCGTTCCTGGAGGGCGGATGCAGACTCTAAGAAGTGACTGGAAGTTTTACCCAACAACGGGAAGGTATTGTTTGGCCCAGATCTAGACAAGATTTAGCAGCGGCCAAGTCGGCTCGTCTGCCATCAGCCTTGGTCCCCTCTGGTCCCAAACTCCCTCCTTTCGGCCCTACAGGGCGCAGACTAGGCTTAAAGGCCAGTCATTTCCCAAGCAGACTGCTGTCAGTAAGACTGTCAGACCCAAAAAGCAACCTTGGAGTACAAGGCCTCCAGCCTCTAAACCGGACGACAAGTCCACAGCATGACGGGACGGGCCTCCCTTTGGGGGACCCCACATTGGGAGGCCGACTTCTTCAGTTTGCCCAGTGCTGGCATCAGACCACAACAGATGCCTGGGTAAGAGAAGTGGTCTCTCGGGGCTATGCACTCTCGTTTCGCTGCCGGCCCCCTCACCAATTCTTCCACTCGGACGTCTCCAACACGGACAAAGCCTTACTGATACAGGAAGCGGTATGTTCCCTGCGCAAGGCAGGAGTGATTGTCCCAGTACCAGAGCCCCAGCGGTGCATGGGGTTTTATTCCAACTTGTTTTTGGTGCAAAAACCCAATGGGACCTACCGCCCTATCCTGAACCTCAAGTGCTTAAACAGGTTTCTCAGGGTTCCTCGTTTCCGGATACGTACTATCATACTGGCTATGGAACCGGGGGATTTCATGGTATCCCTGGACATTCGAGATTCCTATCTGCATATCCCTATTGCGGCATCGCTGTTTCTCAGATTCGCTGTGCAACAGCAACACTTCCAGTTCCAGGCGTTACCCTTTGGCCTGTCCACGGCCTCTCGGGTATTTACAAAAATGATGGCAGTAATGGTGTCCCATCTGCGGCTGCAGGGGATCTGCTTATTACCATGATCTGCTGCTCTTGGCAGGATCTCCAGAGGTACTTCTCCATCACCTCCAGATGACCATCTCAGTGCTTCAGTCGCATGGATGGGTCATAAATTGGGAGAAGTCGTCTCTAACTCCGTCGCAGAGGATGCTGCATCTAGGGGCTCTATTGGACTCACAACAGCAAAGGATCTTCCTGATATCAGACAAGATCGCGGTGTTGCAGACACGGGTACGCAGTTGTCTCCACAGTCGCCGGGTCTCTGTGCATGCAGCAATGCAATTGCTGGGGTCGATGGTGTCAACATTCGACATGGTGGAGTATGCGCAATTTCATTCGAAACCTCTACAGACATTGATCCTTGCCCGATGGGACAGATCACCTCGGAAATTGAAGACACAGACAATTGTGCTCTCCCCGGAAATCAGGTTGTCTCTGGCTTGGTGGCTGCAAACTCAGCATCTCACCCAGGGATGCCCCTTTTGGATACCGGACTAGACTCTACTGACAACGGATGCCAGTCTGCGGGGTTGGGGCGCAGTGTCAGGTCCCCACTCCTTTCAGGGTCGGTGGACGCTAGAGGAAACCGTCCTTCCAATCAATATATTGGAACTAAGGGCAGTCTTCCTGGCTCTCACAAGAGCAAGACACATCCTACAAGGAAGTCCTGTGCAGGTGCGGTCAGAAAACGCCACGACGGTGGCGTACATAAACCACCAGGGAGGAACTCAAAGTCAGACGGTCATGCGAGAAGTGTCCCGCATCCTGACATGGGTAGAAGGCCATATGCCGGCCATATCGGCAGTGTTCATACCCGGAGTCCTCAATTGGGAAGCGGACTTCCTCAGCCGTCACGACGTGCATCCAGGGGAATGGTCTTTTCACCAGGAGGTGCTTCAACTCCTGGTGGACAGATGGTGCCTTCCGGACGTGGACCTAATGGCCTCCTGACACAATTACAAGCTACCAGTGATACGGATAGAGGACAAGAGACACAGGCGCTTTACTAGTAGATGCTCTGTCGGTCAGGTGAACCTTTCAGTTCGTGTACCTTTTTCCTCCGGTGTCCCTTATTCCTCGCGTACTCAGAAAGTTCAAGCAGGAAGGAGGCAAGCTCCTACTGGTGGCTCCAGCATGGCCAAGGAGGCACTGGTACTCAGACCTTCAGAGTCTGTCGATAGACACTCCGTTTTTGTTACCTCAACATTGGGACCTGTTGTCACAGGGTCCCCTGCCTTCACCCAGATCTGGGTCGATTGGCTTTGATGGCATGGCTTTTGAGGCATCTCTCTTAAGGTCAAAAGGCTTCTCTGGTGCGGTGGTGAACACTTTGATGAGTGCACGGAAGCCAGCCTCTGCCAGGATTTTACCACAGAGTGTGGCACTCCTACTTTCAGTGGTGCACCCCTAGAGAGTATGACCTTCGGACATTTAGGATTTCCAGGATACTGGCTTCCTCCAGGCAGGCCTGGACCTAGGACTCCGCCTGGCTTCACTGAAGGTACAAGTCTCGGCCCTGTCAATGTCTATTCAGAGACGGATTGCAACTCTGCAGGATGTGCGCACCTTTTTACAAGGTGTGCTGCAGATTCAGCCACACTTTGTGCCTCCGGTGGAGACTTGGGATTTGGCAGTTGTCCTTCGGGTCTTGCAGGGCCCGCCTTTTGAACCATTGGAATCAGTGGATTTGAAACGGCTTGCGTTTAAGACAGTCTTCCTTCTGGCCATTGCTTCGGCTAGACGAGTGTCAGATTTGGGGGCCCTTTCATGTCGCTCTCCATATCTGGTGTTCCACCAGGACAGGGCAGTGCTTCGTACTTGCCCTGGTTTCCTTCCTAAGGTGGTGACAAGTTTTCACATTAATGAGGAAATTGCGGTTCCAGCCTTTCTTGGGCCGGGTCTTTCAACAGGTGAGGTCTCTTTGGATGTGGTGCAAGCCCTCCGAATTTATGTGGACCGTTCTCGGTCATACAGAAAGTCAGACTCCCTCTTTGTCCTTTTTGGATTCCAAAAAAAAGGTTGGCCTGCCGCGAAGCAGACTTTGGCACGATGGCTTTGTCGGACTATTTCGGGGGGGCTACTCTAGGGAGGGCCTTTCAGCTCCGCTTTCTGTATCTGCTCATTCTACGAGGTCTGTGGGCCCTTCGTGGGTAGCTCGGCGTGGTGCCTCGGCTGTACAGCTTTGTAAAGCGGCCACCTGGTTTTCAGTCCAGACCTTTTGTGAGGTATTATTCATTTGACACCTTCGCCTCTCAGGATGCTTCCTTTGGGCGGCGGGTCCTCTTTCTGTACATGAGCGTACCCACCCTTAAGGGGAACTGCTTTGGGACATCCACAAGGTTACCTGTGGACCCTAAGGCACCCGAAGTAGAATAGAGGAGATATGGTAAGAAACCTTTATCGCCCTTTCTACGAATTCCATAGGGTCCACAGGGCACCCGTCCTTATGCCCTGTACGGTAGCTGTGGTGTTGTCTGGTCTACAGTCTCTGTCTCCTTTCTAGTGAGAATGTGATTCTTGTATGTTCCAGACTTCCTTCTCTCTCATAGTACTCTCCTCCGGCCTCTGGCTTGCTACTAAACTGAGTAATGCCCTGGCTGGGAGGCGGGGTATGGAGGGGCGACCAGTGCATCCTGGGGGAAAGAAATTAAGTGCATGGTGCCCGATGCCTACATCATCCACCTATACCCCAAGGTCACCTGTGCACTCACCCTAAAGACCTCGTAGAAAGGGAGATAACAAAGGTAAGTTCTTACCATATCTCCTCTTTTTTTTTTTTGTACTCATTTTGTATTGACTGTACAGTATGTTCAACTGCACTGCTTTTCTCAAAGATCAGCTAGGCCTCCCTTTATATCATGACTGGCTCCAATCGCCATGCCTGGCACGTGGCTAAGGTTACACGTAATGCTATCCCTGAGCTGGCGATAAGTTTCTGTTGTTTACTGAAGAGTGACATCTGCCAGCCTAGGGAGAGGGAGGTACAGAATATAATTAAAAACGGCAGCGGCTTAAACACGAAGATCCTTTGTTTCATATTTTATCCAAACATTATAAGCTTATGTCATGTAATTGGGATGATCATGTCCCTTTAATACCTACAGAAAGCACTGTTAATGAAAGGCATACACACGGGGCATGATTGAGAGAAGGGACATTGATGCGATCTCAGCTGCGTTTTTGTACTTTACGCAGCTGCCAAAACATGCTAATAGTTTCAAAGATTCCCCGACCATAGGGACGCCCACCGCTGCCTTCTCATCTGCGCACAATGTCACTTACCTGCATAAATATCGGTAACGGTAGAAGTGCTGATGAGCTGCAGACACTGCAGCTCTCCTGACACGCAGAGGGCGCTCATGCTGTGTAGGAGCTAATTTATGCAGGCCCATATTACGGCATTTAAATGGTAAGACACCCCTGTGTGTTATTAACCAAACACCTCCCCTTCCCCCTTACCTCCCCCAAACGCTGACTACCTCTCACTCACTTAGCGAGTTGGTCCTCTCTACATGCAGAATCGCAAACCAATCACAGTGTGGCTTACACGCATGCGCATTGACAAACACTCACTCGATCTGCGTAAAAATCGCATTACCGTCCATCTCTGATTCAGGACCACAGTGTCCTTCGCATTATTTTATGTGCTAGTGGTGTGGTTATAGTAATGTTAACGCCTGTGCCTCCAATTTGCAGAAGCTGTTGTTAAGGACTCGTGCACAATAGAAGCGTTACTATACACGTGCATGGTAGGGGAAAGCATCTGCGGTTCAGCCCTTGTGGAGCTGCATTGCATTACTGCTCTATCTCCTGGATTGCTTGTTTAATAAAGTAGAATATAGAGAGAGGCAGAGATTAAGGCTTGTTGGGGCTCCAGGACAAATAACTTGTGGGCTTTACCCATAAAATTGTCAATATGATATGCAGGCCATGTTATCATAAAGTGTCAGTACAGGATTTTAGAAGTGGAGTCGTTGCCCATAGCTACCAATCAGATTCTACTTATGTATCCAGCACCTTCTAGAAGATAATGGCTAGAATCTGATCGGTTGCTATGGGCAACATCTCCACTTCTAAAAACTCTCACTTTAGTAAATATACCCCCAGCTGTTATGTTTTACATGTTCTTTGTGCTTGTTTTTGTACGTTAGGTTAGAGTTTCCTTGTAATGAGACCTCCCCATTTATGCTTCATGAAGGGGAGTGGGGAGGTGATTAAATATTCATTTTAGCTATTTATTTACAACTGGTCCTATGTATATATCTGTGTGAAAACCCCATTTTGAGTAACTTTAGAGTCTCCACCAAAGACACACATTTAGGCCCCCATTTACTAACGAGTTTTATCACCAAAACGAGTGATACATTTCACTGTGTATGATAAATGGGGCTCCAGCCAATCAGCTCCCAAAGGTCATTGTTCTAACAGTTGACAGTTGGGAGCTGATTGGCTGGAGCACCATTATCATACACAGTGACATTTATCACTTGTTTTGGTGGTAAAACGCGTTAGAAAATGGGGCCCTTAATCTTTAAACAATGTGGAGCAGTTTTCATTGTCCGGTGGCCAGCCATTATAGTACTGCTGCGCTACTGCTCACACAGGGGTCTAGTTACTAAGCTGTGTTAGATAAAGTGAACAGTGATAAGGTACCAGCCAATCAGCTCCTAACTGCCATCTCACAGGCTGTGTTTGAAAAATTACAGGAGCTGATTGGCTGGTACCTTATCACCGTTGAATTTATTTGCTAAAACAGCTTAGTAAATAGACCCCACAGTAACCATTCTCCTATGCGCAGTGCGCTCTGTCATATGTCACTGAAACACCTGTTGTAAGCGCCTGAACACATGGGAAGAAAACATTACAGGTTATTACATTCTGGAGCACAAGCACATACATCTGAATGAAAAGATTTATGGTCCATATGTTGTAACATATAGGAGCAAGTTGGGCTTTATCTTTAATTAGAATGATGCAAATTAGAATTTTTGACAGTGGTAAATAATTCAACTTAGTTTTAGCTGGCGCTTTGTAGACACGTATGTATTCAGTCAGTTTATATTCAAGCCACATGAATTCTGCACTGGGAACATAATTTGTCTTTTTGTCATATGTACTGTGAATAAATCCTATGCAGGGAAACCCAGTGTTGCCCTCTCCCCTGAGAGAAAACCCCGTGCCCTGCTATTACCCTGACCTTTAAAGGTATTTGCAAATTGATTTACTGTAGCACATATTTTTGTAGCTGATTAAGCAGGATCTCCTTACAGCACCTTATTGTTTCACCGGTAAATTATTCACTTTACTATTATTGTTTTTCTTTATAGTCATCATTGTCGTGACTGGTTTTTCTTTTTTTTTTTTTTATTCGTGTTGTTATTGCTGTTTGAGTTTACTGACTCTCATTGTGCAGGTCATTGGGCCTTGCGGTAGCCCCGAGGGTCCGATTCCTCCAGAAAGCCCAGACCTCCCAGCTTTCAGTAACTGAGACAAATGAGGAGCTTCAGGAGCCCGGCACCATCAGTGATGAGGACATCGAGGCCTTCAAAAGTCAGTTTGGTGGAAAGAGAGCGGAGCAGGCGAATGAAGGGGATACAGCAGATTCCGACCTACCCGGTGAGGGCAGCGATCAGGAAGATGATTCTGGAGAAGAGGGGGATGAGACCACAGAGGCCGGGACACAAACCGCTTTTCGGTTTACAAATGAGGAGGAGGATGATGATGATGACTGTCGAGATCTTGATATATTTACTGTGAAGAGAAGAGATGTGTTTGGTGTTCTCGAAGACGAAATTGCGCCGGTAAGCTTAATTATGATGATTTATGTTTATTATATACATCAGAGGTCCCCAAACTCTTGTCATTACTGTCCAGGTTTTAAAGATATCCATGCTCGAGTCCAGATGGTTAAAACAAAATTGACTTGGGTACTAATTAAGTCACGTGCGCTCAAGCATGGATATTCTTAAAACCAGGACTGTAAAGGCAGAGTTTTGGAAACTTTGATGGACACTCTTCCTTTTGTCATTTTGTGTTACAGAGTCTGTATTTATATAATTTTAGGGTGTACATAAACTTCAAACAGAAAGTTGGTGCCAGAGGAGAAACAGTTTGTTCTTTCTAGTTTTATCTATTACAGATGGGTCAACATACTATGTTTAGTTATGTACATATTAGGCTTTTTTTTTTTTTTTGTTACAGATTTAATTTTTAAGTTAAGTGCACCCAGAGAGGGTATTTTGTCCTAATGTTCACCTTCATTAGTAATTTAATAGTTTTTCGGACAATGCATGTAACTCTTAACTTACACCAAAAGTTCGGCTGTGTTAACTTTCAGGACTTCATCTTTAAATGTAATCACTGCTCTACACTTTAACATGGCTGCGGCAGGGTTGTGAACAGACTAACCATTCAAAACACTGATGGCTAGATTATGGCGCTTAATTGGTCCTGCCGCTCGTACCTCCCCTCCACAAGGTCACGCAGTCCTGTTTTTTTAGGCCATGGCTGTGAGACGAAGTTGAAAGCCCAGAGGATAAACCGCTGTGTAAGGAATGGCACCCTGGCTAGGGTGAATATTTCATTTTGACTAGGGGTGAGCGGGTTCGGATTTCTGAAATCCGAACCCCCCCGAGCCCCCCCGATCCGAGTCCGATCCGAGTCAGGCTCGACTTTTCCCGCCTGACTCGGATCTGAAATAGAGGCAAAACGTCATCATCCCGCCTTCCGAGTCTCGCGGGTTTTGGATCCTATATAAGGTACCCGCGTCGGCGCCATTTTCTCACTCGGCTGTGGACAGTGAAGAGGGAGGGTGGGAGTTAGGGCTGTGCAGTGTAGTGTAGTGTAGTGTAGTGTAGTGTAGTGTAGTGCTGCTGTTGTCCACTACTTCAAAGTCCATAGGGGCTGGCTGTGTTGTGCTGTGCTGCTGTTGTTAATAGGGGCTGTGTCCACTACTTCAAAGTCCATAGGGGCTGGCTGGACTGTGTTGTGCAGTCAGTTCTCCATAGGGGCTGTGTCCACTCCAAAGTCCTGTGCAGTGTCCCAGTCCTAAAGGAGTGCTGTAGTGTTGTCCAGGGGGTGCTCTGTCCATCAGGGGTGCTCCCCCCAAGTGCTAAAAAAATAATATATTTTCTGTGTTTGTGAACTGTGTGCGCAGTAGCCGCACGTGCATCAACAAAGTAGTGCCAAGCGTGCGCCTGTGTCATAAGTAAAGGGCCGGCTGGCTTGACCGTTAAAGGGTGCTGTAACCCCCGAAAGTACACTCCAGTCCAAACCAAAAAAAAATTATTTTCTGTGTTTGTGAATTGTGTGCGCAGTAGCCGCACGTGCATCAACAAAGTAGTGCCAAGCGTGCGCCTGTGTCATAAGTAAAGGGCCGGCTGGCTTGACCGTTAAGGGTGCTGTAACCCCCGAAAGTACACTCCAGTCCAAACCAAAAAAAAAATTATTTTCTGTGTTTAGCCGCACGTATATATCAAATCGATATAACATAAATGGAGGACCAAACTTTCTCCGATAAAAATAAAATAGAGAAAGATCAAGAACCACTTCCTCCTAGTGCTGAAGCTGCTGCCACTAGTTATGACATAGACGATAACATGCCATCAACGTCGTCTGCCAAGGCCGATGCCCAATGTCATAGTAGAGGGCACATACAATCCCAAATGGCAAAGTTCAGGAAAATGACCTTGAAAAAGACATTTAAATCAGCTGAAGAGAAACGTAAACTTGCCAATATGCCATTTACGACACGGAGTGGCAAGGAACGGCTAAGGTCGATCCCTAGTATGTTCATGACTAGTGGTTCAGCTTCACATGACGATGGAAGCCCTCCTCCCACTAAAAAAATCAAAAGAGTTAAGCTGGCAAAAGCACAGCGAAGAACTGTGCTTTCTAAGAAGATATCACAAATCCCCAAGGAGAGTCCAAGTGTGGTGGTGGTTGCGATGCCTGACCTTCCCAGCACTGGACGGGAAGAGGTGGCTCTTTCCACCATTTGCACGCCCCCTGCAAGTGCTGAAAGGAGCACCCACAGTCCACTTGCTGATATGCAAATTGAAGATGTCACTGTTGAAGTACAACAGGATGAGGATACTGGTGTAGCTGGCGCTGAGGAGGAAGTTGGCGAGGAGGATTCTGATGGTGATGTGGTATGTTTAAATCAGGCTCCGGGGGAGACAGTTGTTGTCCGTGGGATGAAAAAGCCCATCACGGTCATGCCTGGGCAGAAGACCAAACATTCCACCTCTTTGGTCTGGCAATATTTCTATCCAAATCCGGACAACAACTGTCTTGCCATATGTACCATATGTAAAGGTGAAATAAGTAGGGGTAGGGACGTCAACCACCTAGGAACATCCTCCCTTATACGGCACCTGCAGCGCGTTCATAAAAAGTTACTGTCAAGTTCAGAAACTTTGGCTAAGACCGTAAGCAGTCCAGGGACACCTAAATCCCGTTGTCCTGTTGTATCCAAGCGCCTGCAAACCACACCGTCAACTCCCTCCTCGTCAATTTCCTCCTTAGTCAGGATCGGAAGTAGTCCTGCAGGCCATGTCACTGGCATGACTGACTCTCCTATCCGGGATTCCTCTGGAGGATCCTGCATTGCTACGCCTACTGCTGCCGCTGCTGTTGTTGCTGCTGCTGGGAGTCGTTCATCATCCCAGAGAGGAAGTAGGAACACCTTTACTAAACAATTGACCCTCCAACAGTCCTTAGCGAGGAGGATGAAGTACGACAGCAGTCATCCTGAATCAAAACGTATAACTGAGGCCTTGACTGCTATGTTGGTGTTAGACGTGCGTCCGGTATCCGCCATTAGGGCAGTGGGATTTAGACAATTGATGGAGGTAGTGTGTCCCCGGTTCCAAATCCCGTCTAGATTCCACTTCACTAGGCAGGCGATACCGAGACTGTACAGAAACGTCAGAAAAAGTGTCCTCAGTGTCCTGAAAAATGCCGTTGTACACAATGTCCACTTAACCACGGACATGTGGACAAGTGGAACAGGGCAGACTAAGGACTATATGACTGTGACAGCCCACTGGGTAGATGTATCACCTTACGCAGCAACAGCAGCAGCGTCACCAGTAGCAGCATCTCAGAAATGCCAGCTCGTTACAAGGCAGGCTACGCTGTGTATCACCGGTTTCAGTAAGAGGCACACCGTCGACAACCTCTTAGAGAAACTGAGGGAAATCATCGCCCAGTGGCTTACCCCACTTAGACTCTCCTGGGGATTTGTGATATCTGACAACGCCACCAATATTGTGCGGGCATTACATCTGGGCAAATTCCAGCACGTCCCATGTTTTGCTCACACAATAAACTTGGTGGTGCAGAATTTTCTGAAAAGCGACAGGGGCGTGCAGGAGACGCTTTGGGTGGCCCGAAAAATTTCTGGCCACTTTCGCCATTCAGCGACTGCGTGCCGAAGACTGGAGCGCCAGCAAACACTCTTGAACCTGCCCCGCCATCACCTGAAGCAAGAGGTTGTGACGTGGTGGAACTCAACCCTCTATATGCTTCAGAGGATGGAGGAGCAGCAAAAGGCCATACAAGCCTATACATCCACCTATGACATAGGCAAAGGAGGGGGTATGCACCTGACTCAAGCGCAGTGGAGAATGATTTCCGTGTTGTGCAAGGTTCTCCAGCCCTTCGAACTTGCCACACGTGAAGTCAGTTCAGACACAGCCAGCTTGAGTCAGGTCATTCCCCTCATCAGGCTTTTGCAGAAGCAGCTGGAGAAAGTGAAGGAGGAGCTAAGACGGAGCGATTCCGCTCGGCATGTGGGACTTGTGGATGAAGCCCTTCATTCGCTTTGCCAGGATTCCAGGGTGGTCAATCTGTTGAAATCAGACCACTACATTTTGGCCACCGTGCTTGATCCTAGGTTTAAAGCCTATGTGGTGTCTCTCTTTCCGGCCGACACAAGCCTGCAGAGATGCAAAGACCTGCTGGTGAACACACTGTCAGCTGAAGCGGAACGTGACACGTCAACGGCTCCTTCTTCATTTTCTCCCGCAACTGGGGCTGCCAGGAAAAAACTTAGGTATCCTAAGCAACCCGCTGGCGGTGATGCAGGGCAGGCAGGACCAAGTTTGGACATCTGGTCCGGACTGAAGGACCTGGCAACAATTTCTGACATGTCTACTGTCACTGCATATGATACTGTCACCATTGACAGAATGGTGGAGGATTACATCGGTGACAGCATCCAAGTAGGCATGTCAGACAGTCCATACCTGTACTGGCAGGAAAAAGAGGCAATTTGGAGGCCCCTGTACAAGCTGGCTCTATTTTACCTGAGTTGCCCCCCCTCCAGTGTGTACTCCGAAAGAGTGTTTAGTGCAGCCGGGAACCTTGTCAGCGAAAGGCGTAGGAGGTTGCTTCCACAGAATGTGGAGAAGATGATGTTCATCAAAATGAATTATCAGCTCTTCCAGGGAGACCAGCCTCCAGAAGGTACAGAGGGACCTGTGGTGGTGGATTCAAGTGGGGACGAGTTAATACTTTGTGAGGATGAGGATGTACACACTGAAGAGGGTGAGGAATCGGTGGATGAGGAGGATGAGGATGACATCTTGCCTCCGTAGAGCCAGTTTGTGCAGGGACACATTAATTGCCAGCTTGTTTTGTGGGGGCCCAAACGAACCAATCATTTCAGCCACAGTTGTGTGGCAGACCCTGGCGCTAAAATGATTGATTTGTTAAAGTGTGCATGTCCTGTTTATACAACATAAGGGTGGGTGGGAGGGCCCAAGGACAATTCCATCTTGCACTTCTTTTTTTTCTTTGCATTATGTACAGTTTGGGGCCTAGTTTTTCTAACTGCCATCCTGTCTGCCACTGCAGTGTCACTCCTAGATGGGTCACGTGTTTGTGCCGCCCACTCGTGTCGCTTAGCATAGTCATCCAGCTACCTCGGTGCAACCTTTTGGACATAAAAACACTATTGTGAGGTGTGAGGTGTTCAGAATAGACTGGAAATTAGTGGAAATTAAGGTTATTGAGGTTAATAATAGCATAGGAGCAGAGAAACCAACAAATTCTGTGATTTTAGCTGTTTTTATGCTTTTTTAAAAAAAAATACAGATCCAAAACACAAAACCCAGAACCCAAAACACGGAAGGGTGGTTTTGGCAAAACCAATCCAGATCCAAAACACGAAGAAAGATCCAGATCCAAAACCAAAACACAAAACACGAAAAGTGGCCGGTGCACACCCCTAATTTTGACCCTTCTGAAAGCGCTTTAATTACAATATGAGCTTTTGCCAATGGTAAATCTAGCTCTTTTTAGCTAGCACATGTTGTGTACCCCAGACCCACTTTTATGTATGGCCAAAGTTTCCCAAACTCCGCCTTTACAGTCCATGTTTTTTAGAATATCCATGCTTGAGCAAAGGTGACTTAATTGGTGGCTTAGTTAATTTGATTGAACCATCTTGAAACCTGGACGGTAATGGCGGAGTTTGGAAACTTCTGTGTTTGGTGAAAGTCAGCAACATGCAAAACTCCAGCAAGCATAGCAATTTGTATTTTTGTCAGAACCTTCCTTTTTGTTTTTATACATGCAGCAAATCTGGACACCATGCGGACAGTTCTGTTTAGATGGCAGACATTTCCAAGATCACTGCTCTATAGGGTGCTCCTTTATCTTGCATCACTCTTGCAGGATAGAAGCATCTGCTGTTTGATTGGCTTACAGTCTCCTATACAAAAGACCTGCATATTTCACTCACGGGAAGATTTACTTCTGCTTCAGAATCTCGCTTCCAGTATTTATATTACACTGTGACTGTGTGTTTCCACTGACCCTTGTGTATTATCTATTGTGCTATTTGTATGTCTACTTGTAGCCTTTTTTTTATTTTTATTTTTTTATATTGACATCCCCTATAATTCTGTTCTCCATACAGTGAAAGGCTGGGATAATACAGCTTTCTTTGTCGATTTACCTGTATGCCTAATTGTATGTAAATGTGTGGGTTTAGAACATGCCATTAGTGTAGCGATTAATTCTTTGGGCATGTTTAGGAAATGTGCCTTTTGTATCATCGATCTGATATTTTTGGATTTTGTCCGAGGCGCACATTAATTCGCGGTCACGGGGTATATTTCTTGGCAGCAGCAGAAAGTCTGTTGCCTTTCGCTGTGAGGTACTAAATGAACAAGCTGCTTCTGTTTTTATTGTCGAGTATCTAATGGATTTGTCTACTTATACTGCTTTAATCAGTTGTGACTGTCCTTGCACTAAATTAAAGTGTAACCTCCAAGCGTTCTCGTAAACACTCAGTGTATTATATTATATCGACCCTGACCGTAAACTGGATGGGAACATGTACTCATTGCTATATTGTGTCCTGGTTCACATTTAATAGGCTCAATGTTGACCATTTCCCGAAACAACAGATGCATCTTAATATGAATATAGCTGCTGTAATTGTATCTTCCACACAGGTGAAAAACCCCATATCATTTATTTACTACGGAGGAGATTAATTAAACCTTCAAAGGAGAACAAGTTGAGGTGTTGCCTCTAGCCACCAATCGGATTGTAGAAAGTACTAGCTAATGGTTGCTATGGGCAACACATCCATTCGTCATGTTTAGAAGGTTTGATAAATCCACAGAATTTCTGAGTAAAATAAGTTGTATGTATACATGTTCCTGACCTCACGGGCGCAGTCCCTGTTTTTCTGGGAAGACCTTCATATTTTTTCCACTGGACGGGGGGGAAAGGGGTCTAAATTATGCTTTTTAGCGGCATGTCAGAGATAATATTGTTATCAATTAGCAAAGACAAACTTAGAGTCATATAATATGGCTTGAAGTCTATTACAATCACTAACAGAGCTTTAGGTTTCCGCTAGAGCTGCCTGGTTTGACCTCCAACAGGCGAAACCTTGCTGAACTTTGGAGGTATGTCTTTCTAATGCTGGAATTATGTATGTCACTAGTGGGCAGGGCTTTAATTTTCTATGTCACTAGTGGGCAGGGCTTTAATTACATATGTCACATTGTTTGGGAGTAATTTGGGTCCATTAGTCCTAATAGATTTACTCCTGGTTGTTCAGGTTAGTCATATGATGCTTGTGCACCTCAATATTAAATTAGTGCATATGTTTCCCCTTTGGATTTAGATCAAGGCTTTGACTGAGCCTCTGTAGGACTTTTCCTTTAGTTCTTTAACCTCTCCACTGGACTTTGGCGATCATTGTCCTGCGGGAGGGATGAACTTTTGCCTAATCTTTTGTTTATCAGACTGAAACAAGTTATCTTGGAAGATTTCCCAGTAGTTTGCACCTCCCGTTCTTCCTCCTATTTTAAGATGCTCAGTACTGCTGAAGAAAAGCATCATAATGTTACTCGCACCGTAATGTTATAACCATTATACTTCCCTGTAGGTTTTATGTTTGCGGTGTGGGCAGTGTTAGATTTGGGTCACACGTGAGGCTTTGTACTAGGATCAGAAAGATCTGTCTCCTCTGACAGATTATAAACGAGCCGCACTCATGTATTTGGGCAATCACTGAACTCTACAGCTCTTTCTAAGTGATTGTCGGACTCTGCTTTCTCACCCCTTATTGTATGCAGAGAGGGTTTTGATGGACCTTTTTTATGTAGCATCTGGCTGCTTTGATGCAGCTTCCTGATGACTGGATCGTCCATGCCCACTAACACATCCACACACTTGAGTATTACCGTTTACGCTCTTCCTAATGCATTATTTGTTTTACTTTATCTCTTTGGGAAACTTTTTATTCTTCGTTTTCACAGGTGTCCCACAGACTCACAGACTGAATAATGTTCCCTTATTTGTTGCGTCAGCTACTAACTGCCATTTCTCTTTTTTTTAAATTGAGTTTATTTATGAAAATTGTTTGGTTTCCATAACAAAACACAGTACCAATACACAAAAACATAATCCCCCCACCCCCAATAAACCTTGAAAAAAAAAAAAAAATTATTTGCATTATACACCCATTATCATATAATCTCATGAGAATAAAATCATAATTAAAATATCTGCGCAATACCTCTGAACCATATAAAACAGCGGAAGAACTACAAATAAAGAATGCAAAATCATCATCATTGTGCCGCCCCGCTGGTGCCAATCCATCAGCGTCTGAATTCCCACCCCCTCCAGCAACATAGTGGGAAGAAGCAATCCAAGGGCCCCAAATACCCTCATACTTGTGAATAAAATTTTGTTTAGCATATAAAAATCGTTCATGCCCCATCTGAGTTAACAGTAAGGAGGTAGTTGGTAATTCTAGAAATCAATCTCTTACCACTAGTTACTTACAACAGAGCTTTAACAGGATCAGGAGCAAATTGTGGAGGGCCAGAAGAAAACTGGACAGAAAGGGCATGTCGGAGCTGTAAATAGCGGAAAAACATAGCATTCGGGATCCCAAATTCAGTCTTAAGAGTATCAAAGGTTTTAAAAACTCCATCACTATACAAATGTCCAAGGGAGAAGACCCCTCTCCTGGACCACAAAGAGCTGCCATCAAATAGGGCCAGTTCTCCAAGAGCGGAGAAGTGCCATAAGGACAATTCAGGGTCAATACCCTCCGCCCCCACTAAAGTACGGACCTGTTTCCACAATGTATGAGCCTGTGTGACCAGTGGAGCCCCCCCCCAGGACATCTGTCATCAAGTAAGAGCTGCAAAGGGGAGCATCCTCTAGAAGCAGTATGCACCAATAAAGTAGGTAGATGCGGGTCTCCTCACCCAAAACCCATCCCCGCAGATGGACTAACTGAGAAGCCAGATAATAAAGGCGGAAATTTGGCAGTGCCAAGCCACCCAACCCTCTCGGCCTGCATAGAGTCTTCAAGTTAATTCGAGATAGTTTATTTGTCCATACTAAAGAAGACAAGTAACTATCAGTCGCAAAATACGAGGAGGAATATAAACAGGGGCCTGCTGAAAAACATATAAGAATTTGGGAAGAACTGTCATTTTAACCAAATTCACCCAACCTGTAACGGACAATGGAAGTTTATTCCAAACGTGCAGTTTAGATTTCAAGAGGTCAACTTGTGGCTGGACATTAAGTGGAATAAAGTCCGACATAGACAACATAATCCAAATTCCCAAATATTTAAACCTGGAGGTCCATTCCAAGGGAGTATTCGCAGCCCCAACAGGAGAGGAAGGACCATGAACAGGAAGAATGCAAGATTTACTCCAGTTAATGTGCAGCCCAGAAAACTGTCCAAAAGAATCTACCACGGAGAGGAGAGTGACCAATGACTCAGATGCATCAGACAAGAATAACAGCATATCATCTGCATAAAGAGCCACCGTGTCAACCCTTTGCTTTATCCGAATCCCCCGTATATCGGGGTGACTTCTAACAAGACATGCTACTGGTTCATTGGCCAGGGCAAAAAGGGTCGGGGAAAGAGGACAGCCCTGTCTTGTACCTCTAGAGAGGCGAAAAGAAGGAGAAACATACCCATTAATGCTGACCTGCCCTGAAGGGGAAGAATATAATAATTTAACACAGGCTATAAACCTAGGTCCCATCCCAAAATGGAGCAGAATCTCCCAAAGATAGTGCCACTCAACAGAATCAAAGGCCTTGGTGGCGTCCAAGGACACCACCACTACCCCATCATCGACCGAGTCTGCCAGCTGCAAAATAGAATACAATCTCCTAAAATTCTGTGAGGTGGATTTTCCTGGCATAAAACCTGTCTGATCGGGATGCACAACCTCACCAATCACCATATTAAGCCTAAGTGCAAGCATTTTAGCCAATATTTTAATATCTGTGGAGAGGAGAGAGATTGGGCGATAAGAGCCAGGATCAAGAGGGTCTTTGCCAGATTTAGGGATCATAACAATAATGGCCTCTGACATGGAACGGGGAAGAGAACCCAGGTCACACAGATCATTAAATAGGTCAGGGAGTCTAGGGAAAAAGAAAATGGCATACTTCTTATAGAGCTCAATAGGAATCCCGTCCACCCCTGGGGAAATGTAGAAACGGCCACTTCAATTTCCTCTATAGTAAATGGAGAGTCAAGGAAAGCCCTACTGTCCAGGGAAATGGATGGGAGGGATATATGTCCCAACTATTCAAGTAACTCTTCTAAAGTATAGTGAGCCTGGGAACAATAAAGAGTAGCAAAATATTCAAAAAACACATTTGCAATAGCCGGGGTAGAGGAGTGCAAATTACCTAAAGAGTCCCAAATTTGAGCTATAACTGTAACAAGCCGAACCTCCTTGGAAAGATAAGCCAAAAAAGCTCCAGATTTATCTGAATCAGCATAATTACTATGCTTAACAAACCATTGGCGTCTTCTGGACTTATCTAAAAGAAAATGAGAAAATAGTTTAGCTACCTCCATATAGGAGGATCTAGCAATAGTAGAGCCAGAGGACAGATATTGCTGTTCAAGCAGTTTACAACGATTTTCAAGTTCCCCTTCTTTTTTCCTATGAAAAGTTTTGATAGTTATCACCTTTCCAATTAAAGACCCACGTAGGACAGACTTGAAAGCATCCCACAAAATATCAAAGGAAACTGAACCGTTTTCCCAGAGAAAAAAATCACACCATTGGGATTCCAATTCCGAACCAGCACCCATCAATGTGAGCCAGAAAGGATTGAATTTCCAAAAAGAGTGACCTCGTGGAGCAGCGATATCAATAGTTAGCACTAAAGGGGCATAGTCCGACACACCACACGACCGGCACGCCACCTCAACAACCTGCGGGACTAGCCTCCCAGATATCAGAGCAAGATCAATCCTAGAAAAGGAGTGATGAGAGACCGAAAAGCAAGAGTACCGAGCCAGGTGAGGATGCCGAACCCGCCAAATATCCACCGGATCAAGTTCCTCCACTAAATTGGCAAAAGAATGAGGGGAAGGACCAGACACAACCGAACTCTCACGCCACCTATCCAGAGTAGGGTGTAACACATTATTAAAATCCCCTACACAAATAACCGGGGTATCGGGATAGAGAAATAAATTCAGCAGATTTTTTCAGGACTTCACTAGACTAAGGAGGAGGAATATAAACAGGAAGAATATGGAGTGGAGAGGAGTGAATAGATGCCCGAATGAAGATGCATCTACCCAAGGGGTCAATCCTAACCTCATCAAGCACAAAACCTAGGGATCTACAGACAAGTACTGACACTCCTCTAGAATATGAGGAATATGTGGAGTGATAGGCCCAGCCTATCCAAGGTTTGCTCAAAGCCAAGACTTTCCCACCCACCAAGTGTGTTTCCATCAAACATATTATATCCGCCTGAGCCTTTTTCACCTGATTTAGAACTAAACGCTTGACACGGTCATTGAGGCCCCGGACATTCCAGGAGAGAACTTGGAGAGGGGGACCCAAATTAGAAGACATCATGGGGCAGCCACAGATCAGAGGGAGGAGGAAACACAGACACCCGAAACATCACAAATGGAGGCACCCGGCAAGACATGGCAGACACAGCAGAAAAAAAACACAGTAGAAACTGAGAATATAAAAAATTAAAACATAACAGTTTTGAGTAAAACATGACAATGGCATAGAATGGAAACAAAAAATAAAATCCCAAACAATAACCCCAAATATTGGCAAAAAGTATAAACATAAAACAAAATCACATACAAAAACCCCAAAAAGAACCCCGTCCCCCATCCTGTATACTCATCCCTGGTATACCTAAATCCCTAAACTACCAACTACGAACCCCAGAACTTAATATCTAGAAAAACTAACAAATCCTAGTTAATTTTAGGGGTAGGAGAGGGGGGAGCAAATCCTACCTTGGCCGAAAGATAAAGTGTTGCCCAGGCCCAAGGCAAAATTACCCACCCCAGCACCCAAAATACCAGACCCGAAAGGTCACAATATAACATAAATACCTTAATATAATATTACAAAGAGTGCAGTATAGCAAATAAACATCAGACTAGTAATATGCAGAGAAAAAAATTAGTATTGCAATAGAGACCAATGAAGAAAAATAACACTCATGAGACAGCAAGTCCAGATCAGTCCGGAGGAGCATCACCGCCACGCTCCCTGAGCTCCAGCCACGCCACAGCCTCATGGGGGGAATCAAAGTAATGGGAATAACCATCAGTCACCACACGTAGACGGGCAGGAAACAACATGGCATAGGAAAGGCCCAGATCAAGGAGGGCGACGTTTAACCTGCACAAATTGAGATCTAGATTTTTGGACATCCATCGAAAAGTCCGGGAACACAGCCACCCGATTTCCATTGTATTACAAAGGACCACACAAGCGTGCCAGACGAAGGATCGCATCTCTGTCTTTGAAATGCAAGATCTTGGAGATAAAAGTGCGTGGGGGAGCACCAGGAGGTAGGGCCCTGCCAGGAATACGGTGCTCCCTTTCCACTGCAAATTGGGTGGTGAAATCCTCTCTGGCAAAAGTATCCACCATCCATTTTTCCAGAAACGTCTCCGGATGGGAACCCTCCGCCGTCTCGGGCAAGCCAACAAAACGAACGTTGTTTCTGCGAAGTTGGCCCTCAATATCAGAGATTTTAGTTCGACAAGCCACCATCTGGGACTCCAGCGCCAGAAGCCGCCCCGCAACCTGAACAGTGACATCCTCCAAAGTAGAAATGCAGGTCTCTCCCTCACCAACACGCTCTCGCATTGTCTGCATATCATGACGTATAAGCGAAAGTTCCACATGGACCTCAGAAATCTTGCCAGACAGTGTTTTCTCTGTAGAGGTGATTGCCTGCATTAAGTTTTGCATAGTGATCTCGGGCTCCAAAGGAGGGTCAGCAGGAGCAGGCGGAGAGGAGGGTTGAGAGGAGCGAGATGAAGTATCAGAAGTGCTGGATCCCGTTGCGCCCCCAGGTCCTGTACGGGAGAATCGTTCCAGCCGCGCAGCGGCCGACTGCTGGGAATTCTTCCCCATTCGATCGAAAGTCACAAATTATAACAGGTCAGAGGAAATAGACACAAATTTGTAGGACAGGAACAGCAGGGATCAGGAATATCAAAACCCCCACTTCGCCAGCATAGAATCCAGCAGGCAGGGGGAAGGCTGTGCAGGGAGGGAGAACAGCAGCAGTATGTGGCTGCAGACAGTGGGGCCAGGCACAGCAGCAGGCTCCGCAGCACCACAGCCTGTACTCTGGGGTACACTAAGGAGCAGGGATCAGTCACAGCTTGCCTTCAGTCCCCCTCTGATGCAGGGCAGCACTCCAAAATGGCGCTAAAATCCAAAATGGCGGCCGCGGGTCCGCAGGAGCCCCCAGAGGACTGCAGAACGGCCTGGACAGGGTTCCCCACCTCCTCACCTGCCCAGGAGGCCAGTCGGGAGTCGGCTGCAACAATCGCTGGGTCCAGGAGCCACAGGAGACACCGGGGCCAAATCCAAAATGGCGCCCGCGATCAGGAGAGGCTGCACAGAGAGATCTTCAGCAGCCTGCAGCACAAGAGACAGGGAGCACAGGTAAGCCACCAGACTCCTGGAGGCTTCAGAGGTAGCACTGTGGTAGAGAGACGGTGCCAGGGACCAGGTAAAATAGGAAGGTTGGCTATATAGGATATTTGGGCCCAGGAGCTATGGAGTTAACCTCCTACATTCAGCCCGTCCAGGCCACGCCCACTAACTGCCATTTTTCAAACACAGCCTGTAAAGTGTCAGGAGCTGGTTGGTTGGTACTTTGTCCCCATCCACTTTATCTCTTTCCAAGGCTTAGTACATAGACTCCTAAGTGCTTTCAAATAAAAAGAACAAAAATTCAGTGTTAGGATTTGGTATACATTAATTTGAGAGAATTGGACAAGGGTCTGTATACTTTTTTCAAGGCGCTATGTATGTACGGACTGGCAGCCTGTATAATTAAAGAGCACATTGAAGGAGACTTTAATATATAACGTTTTCCGTGGGTCAGCTAACCAGCTCTCAGCCCCCCAACGCTATGCTGCGCCTTGAGAATAATAATAGCTGGGGAGTATCACCTGAACCATTGGGGTCCTCAGATTAGATCCTCACATGCAAGCTCTTAGTGAGTGTTAATTTTGCATAAAATCCTCCTTTTTAAATTTTGCTCTTAAGCAATTGTAAAATGCTGCTGTGCCAGGTTGCGCCCTAGGATCGGCCGTTACTCACCGCGGTGCCGGCTTCCCCTGATCCCTCGGGTGGTCAGACGCCAGGTGCAGCGGCGCGTGACGCGCTGAGCATTATTCTTAGAGCCATGTGAACATCTGTGTGTCGTGCCGTGCCTTGGTTACTGTGGTCGCCGTCATAGACGTGGCCATGACAGTTCACATCACCTGACTACCCTTTACCCAATGGTAGCATGGTAGTGGTCAGCTGACGCTGTCCACCTATGATCTGCTACCTTAGGGTATAAAGCCTGCCTTCGGACAGAAGGAAGTTGCCTGTGCAATGTTGTCGCTTTCCAGTCTTTACTGCCACTACCTCGTTTCAGTTTCCTTCTTCTTGATAACCTTGTGTCTACAGACACCAACTCCTTGTGCAACAGAGCGTCCTAACACCTTGCCTGTCTGCCGATAATACCAAATCTTCGTGCAACAGAGCATCCTGACATCTTGCCTGTGTGCTGACAAATACCAACTCCTAGTTTAACAGTGCGTCCTAAAACATCTCGCCTGGGTGCTGAACAAAATGCCAACTCGTTGTGCAACAGTGCGTCCTATACATCTCGCCTATGTGCTATCAAGTGGCCTCTTGGTGCGCAATTGTGCATCAGGACACCACACCGGTGCGAATCACCGGCGCCACCCCTTGGTGCAACTCTGCATCAAACCACCTTCATTTGTGTACTATTTTGAGTGCCACCTCTCGGTGCAATTGTGCGTCAAAAGACCTTTTCCAGTGTACAAGTTGCAATCTCCTCATGGGTGCCGTTTTACTTCTTACAGAAGTAGCCCTCTAGGGCCACCGTAGTAATTTTTCTATTCCCATGGGTACCGGACACCTGACCAAAGGACCCGCGACCTGCCAGCTGGGTGCAGCTAAATCCATATCCCGCTTGGAGGGGTCACTGGTGAACACCTCCCGGCTGCTTAGACTCCGCACCATTGGTCAGGTCTCGTCAACGGCCGGTATTCGTGGATGAGGAGATCATACATACAGGTCCCACGCCTCCGATTCCTTCCTCAGCCCGGGACCTCAGCTTTCACCCCCTCAGCAGGGGATTCCGCCACAGCCAGGCGTGACATGCTGATTGTGCTGGCGCAATCTAAATGTTAACAAGCTGAGTAAATAGCACTTTAATTCAGTAGAAAGAAGTGAGTGTATTTTCTGAAACATAAAAAAATCCGGGTCAAGTTTTTGACTCGTCAAATTCCAGCTTGGAGGGGGGGGGGTCATCATGATATTTAAAGCTTGGAGGGGGGGGGGGGTGTCATCAAGATATTTAAAGAAAATAAATATCTTTCAATCTCATTTATTTAAAGGAGGGGGGGGATACCTGTAATCTACCCAGGTCCCATTGTCCAATTGTAACACGTCTGCTGCTGTGTCCCGGGGTGGCGTAAATACTCTTGTGATTTTCTGCCTCATTGTTAGTCCGTCGTTCCTGCTTCCTAATACAGATCATTATAGATGCTGCTCACAATAATATGAACCTTTGAACCATGAATTTAGCTTTTAATGAGACTTCTGCTATTAGGATCAGGGCCAGAATCCAAGCCGGCCTCTTTGGGAGCAATTTATAAAGCGTTATCTGAATGCTCATCTCTTTGTCAGATAGAAGTAATTTGCTGAAAGTGTCCAGTCTTTCCTCTCTCCTAGTTTTTTTTTTTTTTTTTTTTTGATTAATCTTAATATTTTACAACATTTTCATTTTTAGATTCTAGCTTTTTTTTTTTTTTTAAAAGGGTTACATGTTTTATTGAGGACTTTGGTCTAATGTGAAGCTTTTTACGCTGTGCATGCAAAGCACCTTCCCTCTTTCATTTTATTTATTTTTTAATATCCCTGTCTGAATTCATTGCTGCTTCCAGGAGTATAAAAATATCATATTGCATTGTGGCTGTAGATATCTCAGCAGGTAGCATTAGAGAAATGACATTCTGAAGAGCGATCTGGTTAATGCTCGGTTCTCCCATGCAGTGGGTCCCTTTTTATTCCTCTTTCTAAATCTATTTTATATGAGAAGTGTGGCTTGATAGCATAATGCTGGGAAGGCTGTAATTAAATTTTCCAGTTATCGTTTGGTTTCATGCCCTCTGTTAAAGGATCACTGAACCTAAAACGCAAGCTGTTTTTATGTCTGAAAGCCACTGGCAACATTTATAATGAATGCACAAGTTTTAGGAAAGCGGCATCGCTGAAGAATTTTGCGTACATCCGTGTACAGTACCTTTTTTTTTTTTTTTTTTCTCCGGTCAAACGCTGCAAGGGGGGTGAGGGTTTGGTACTAATCGCCCAGGCTTGTTTCAGGGGCCCGGTGGGGGCCCAAGACCAGCTGTTGAGGAGGACCAAAGCTCCCCTTTGCGGAGCGTATATTGTTTTCATTGATTGTTTTAGGAGGGGGTGTGACCACGTCTCCCAGATTTGGCCAAGCCCTCCTCATCACCCAGGCTTGGCATATGTCTCATTGGCCCTGCCAGCCAGGTGAGCTTCTCCTCAGACTTTAAAGTGGCTATAATGGAGGAGTCAGGTGATACAAGTTCCATACAGGAGTGTTGATATACGTCAGCGATGACAGAAAACCTCTGCTTTTCTGGGGGAACAAAAATAGTGCCGGTGTTTGGTACTGTAGAGTAACATCAGAAAATTTAAATCACTGAACATACTGTATGTGCTCTGATAATATATATAGTTATCTGGACCCCTTTTTGATTTGTGAGGTGCTGTTCCCCCAGCTCTTGATCAGTGGTATGCTCACTAGTATGGGGGAGAAAGGAGAATTCTAAATTCAGTAGATCTGTCACCTCACATTTTTCCTCCGCCCAATATCTCTGCACTGTGTGTGGCGACCTGTCGGGAGTTCTGCTGCTTTCTGTTGGTGAAATGATCTGGGGTTGGTGGTGGTGGTCTTTTTAGTAGGTTTGATAAATGTGAAATACTAAGTGGAGGTGTTGCTCATAGCAACCAATCGGATCCTATCTATCATTTTGTAGCTAATACTAGATAAATGATAGCTGCAATCTAATTGGCTGTTATGGGCAGCCACTGTGCTCTTTAGCAGGTTAATCTCCACCTGAGTGATATAGTGGAGGTCCCAGACACTGGGGTTCTATTAGTAGGGGAAGAGGGTGTAAAAATGATAGATTAAGCATAGATTCAGTTGTGGTTTAGGGGGATTTTTTTTTTTTTTTTTTATATATAGATATATATATATAATTTAATTTAGAAATGCTGCCATTTTTTCTGTGACCATGTGCCAGGAAGCGCATCTGGGGACTGGGGGTGCTGACCAACAGGCTTGTGGGTCTGTACTAGTGATGGGCAACTCCGAACCTTCACTTGTGGTTCTGTGGTTTCTTGTCAGATTTGTTTGTTATAGCTTGTAAAAGTGGTTTAAAATACTTCCTGGAATGCTATGACAGACATGTGTCTCTTTGATTAAATGTGTTGATGTAATTTATTGTGCCCATTTTGACGGATAGGGGTATTTCAGGCAACCTGTGAGGCACCATCTTGGTCATTAAATGAAAGTTTCTTTAATGGGTAGCCTTTCTACTTGAAGTTAGCTTCGGCCCTGTCCACAAGGACTGATGATCGGTATTTGTCTGTAGCAGTCTTGCTGTGACTGATTAACATATACTGAGTGAATATTTTGCTGCATTTTAAAATAAATAACAAGTCTTTCTTTTATTTTGACAATATAATTTTATTCAAATGTGATGTAGAGCTTACAGAGCTTTGAAGGAACAGTTGAGTTTATCTGTTTCCGAGTTACGGTTTCAAGCTGCACGTTCCACTGACATTAATCCTTCAGAGGCCTGGAGGCTCCAGCGCGCTCTGGTCTGCAGAAGGTGCGCTGTGTTTGAAATCCATGCTACTGGCAATTGATAGGACTTGTGTTAACTTTTCTTTCTGTATCTTGCTACAAGCTGAAATTAAACCTCATCACTTGCTTCAAAATGTACCTATACAAAGTTCTTTGCACAGTACATGGGACTAAGCCCTGAGTAAATGCTAAGTGGCTCTAAATGCCACCAGAGAATTTATTGGTTCAAATTTGGTAATGTGCAGGAAAAGGTCATGTCATGTTGTTTTTTGAAACTCAAAGATGCATAAACATGGCGTCACATGGCATCCGTATAATCCCGTGTGCCATTTCTGCCAGGGGAGCGCACTTGGGAAAATAGAGTCAAGTGGAAGCTGGTCTTCAATTTCATTATTACTTCATTAAAGAGAAAGTATTGCTCAGAAAATTGTGTAGCAACATTTATATTCCCTTTCTACATTTCTAAAATGACTGTGAATTCTGTCCCAATGACTGCACACCTCCCAGCGTAACTGTACACCTGAACGACTCCAAACTGTCACCCCACAAGTGTAAACAATAGCATCACCCACAGAGAAACTACTCTGTAAGACAGAACATCACTGCCTCACTCACAGCAGCACATCACTACCTCACTCACAGCAGCACATCACTACCTCACAGCAGCACATCACTGCCTCACTGACAGCAGCACATCACTGCCTCACTGACAGTAGCACATCACTGCCTCACTGACAGCAGCCCATCACTGCCTCACTGACAGAAATGCACATCACTGCCTCACTGACAGAAATGCACATCACTGCCTCACTGACAGAAATGCACATCACTGCCTCACTGACAGAAATGCACATCACTGCCTCACTGACAGAAATGCACATCACTGCCTCACTGACAGAAATGCACATCACTGCCTCACTGACAGAAATGCACATCACTGCCTCACTGACAGAAATGCACATCACTGCCTCACTGACAGAAATGCACATCACTGCCTCACTGACAGAAATGCACATCACTGCCTCACTGACAGAAATGCACATCACTGCCTCACTGACAGAAATGCACATCACTGCCTCACTGACAGAAATGCACATCACTGCCTCACTGACAGAAATGCACATCACTGCCTCACTGACAGAAATGCACATCACTGCCTCACTGACAGAAATGCACATCACTGCCTCACTGACAGAAATGCACATCACTGCCTCACTGACAGAAATGCACATCACTGCCTCACTGACAGAAATGCACATCACTGCCTCACTGACAGAAATGCACATCACTGCCTCACTGACAGAAATGCACATCACTGCCTCACTGACAGAAATGCACATCACTGCCTCACTGACAGAAATGCACATTTCTGGCAGAAAAAATGTCAACTGTTTTACTCAAACTTTAAATCCAATGAAATGTTCATTCATTACAAATAATTCAAACAAATAAAACAGCCTAATATATATATACACACATACAAGCAAAAAAGAGATGGGCACTCACCAATCAGTAAAAGGCATATTTTAATTACTCACGGATCACATAACAGTGGTCGACAATTCGGTCCCAACAGGACCTTTGTCAGGACAGGAAAGCCACCACCAGGGAAACCCATTGACCAACAACCCACCTGCCGTCTGTTATAGCCACATCAATTAGCAAAGCCCCACCCCCAGTGAAAACCCAGAAGTGGGGACATATAGGGAAAACCATAACTCAGATATGCATAATGTACATACTCAGAGCGTTAGGACACAGACCCCGCCCGCACGACTGTCATAGCGCACTCAACCAGCATGCACATAGCAGAAATAACCCCACCGCGCCACAACCCGGAAGAACTGTGTGTTCCATTGTATGGAACGCACCGTAACTAGGGATGTGCATCGGACCATTTTTGACGGATTTGGATTTGGTTCTAATTCGTCGTCCGGCTTTGGATTTGCCAAACTGCGGTGACTGGATTTGGATTTTTTTTTTACAAAAATTGACAAAAAAAAGGTAAAATCACATAAAGTGGTATTTTTTTTTCTTCCTAGAGTATTATTAACCTCAATAACCTTAATTTCCAGTCACTTACAGTCAATTTAGACCACCTCACAGTTTAAATTATAGTTTTCACCATTATTGGCCAAAGGTTACAGTGAGCTGACTCGTTACCAAGCGACAAAGCAGCGGCACAGACACCACAGTTTAAAGCATATCTATGACACATTGCCACACAGCTCTGGCAGAAATGAAAAGTAGTGCACCCATCCAGTGGGTTACGGCCAGCAGAATCACAGTACTTGTTTACAAAGTGGGCTACGGCCCTAGGAGTCACAGTGCACAATCTTATTCACATTCCATCACATAGTGCCCCTGATTCACATTACACCATAAAGTAGTGTCTCTTATTTATGTTACGACACACAGTAGTGCCCCTTTAACACAATGCCCACAGTAGTGGGCATTTAACACAATGAACACAATAGTGACCCTTTAACACAATGCCCACAGTAGTGACCCTTTAACACAATGCCCACAGTAGTGACCCTTTAACACAATGCCCACAGTAGTGACCCTTTTACACAATGCCCACAGTAGTGGTGACCCTTTAACACAATGCCCACAGTAGTAGTGACCCTTTAACACAATGCCCACAGTAGTAGTGACCCTTTAACACACTGCCCACAGTAGTAGTGACCCTGTAACACAATGCCCACAGTAGTAGTGACCCTTTTACACAATGCCCACAGTAGTAGTGCCACTTATACAATGCCCCCAGCAGTGGTGTCCCTTACACAATGCCCCCAGTAGTGGTGCCCCCTATGCAGTCCCCTTAGTAGTAGGGCCCCCTATGCAGTGCCCCCAGTAGTAGTAGTGCCCCCATTAGCAAGCCCCCAGTAATATGCCCCCAGTAGTAGTAGTGCCCCCAGTAGTAGTAGTGCCCCCAGTAGTAGTAGTGCCCCCAGTAGTAGTAGTGCCCCCAGTAGTAGTATGCCCCCCAGTAGTAGTATGCCCCCCAGTAGTAGTAGTCCCCCTATTAGCATGCCCCCAATAGTAGTGTGCCCCCAGTAGCATGCCCCCCAATAGTAGTATGCGCCCCCCAGTAGTAATGCCCCCATTAGCAGGCCCCCAGTAGTAGCATGCCCCCAGTAGCGCACCCTTACAAACACACAAATAAAAAAACTTAACCTGAATCCCCGCTCCTGCCGCCGTCCGCTCTGCTCTGCTCTATTACGTGCGGAGGGAGCCGGAAGACGGAGCTCATGTGTGAGCTCCAACCGGCTCCCTCCGTGCAGCAGCCAATGAGAGTCTGCCTGACTCTCATTGGCTGCTATTACAAACACACAGCTGCAGCTGGACCTAGAGTGAACACTATGCACTTGCCGATGCCGGTTCTCCCCTCCGGGTCCCGCCGCATGAGTCATCGGGCTTAGGTACACATTGTTAAGTGTGTACCCAGCTTTGCTAATTTCCTCCAAGCACATTTTCATATGCCATGGTCTCCAACGTTGGTCTGCAGAGATTTCGGCTTGAGAATGATTTTTGTTCTGCACTAATTTCTGAACCCATTCCATATGGATTGTGGTTTTAGGCGAGGTCAATGTAAAAAATTAAGGCTGCAGATGTACTCCAAGGTCCGTTCTTCAACCTGGGCAACATACATATTGATATACAGTCAGACCAGAGGAAAACCGCACACACTGTGGTAAGTTATTCATTGGGTGCCAGGTCATAAATCATGAAAATAGTCTGTTTCTAGGCACCAGGCCCAAACAGACCAGCACACCTCCACTCCAGCAAGACAAATGCAAAGATATTTTAATATAAATATTCAGCCATCATACAAAAAAAATAAAAACAAAAATCATATACTTAACGAAGAGGGGACCCGTCAGCCATTTTGGTGTCAGAATACATCGGTGTAATCTGAGTGACCGTGAAGGAGAACATTTGAAGTGGCCAACACAAGCTCTGAATGGTTCAAATTACTGCACTATGAGCGCCTTCCTGTTTTGACCATATATATATATTTATACAGATTCGAGCGATAAGATCGATGAAGACCATGGTACGAGCCATATTGCCAAACATGATTGATACTAATCAGATCTGTCCCGTCCATAGCGTTTTGGTGAAATTTTTTTTTTCTCAAGGGTGCTCTTGAGAAAGGTGGATATTCACCAAAATAACCGATGGGCTAGCACTGCTTTACCACCGCCTGCTATGGGCGGGGTTGATTTGTTAAATATCATACAATCACTGCAATCAAGTGCTTTCTGCACCTGTCAACAGGTAGTTTGGCCCAGTCTTCCTGAGCTTGTCTATCATTCTCTTTCTGATATTCTTAGACAACTCTCTCCTTTGCTTTCTCTGGTCCATGTTCAGTGTGGTGCACACTATGGGCCTGAATCAGTAAGGATCGCTATTGCGAATACAATAGCGATTACGTGCGCAGTTCAACTGCGATAGTATGCTAATTCATTGCAGGAACCACTTAAGGACGCCCACTTTACCTTACACACATCCGTAATGTTTAGCAAGACTATGAAAACATTGGTACAATCTACTACCATCGCAGCCTCACGCACACTTGCACAAGCTCTGACCTTACTCAGAAATGGCTAACTTCAGCGCACGCTGGCAGGCTGCGCATGGCACCACAGTGGATAATTTATGCACGCCCATGCAGTGACGTTCAAACGCACTGACACGCCTGCGTTTCGCCGACCCCCCCAAATCAACGTCACCACCGCCAAACGGCACTTCCTGTCCATCACTCTGTGATGGGTCTGCGTTGTCCCTGCGATCGCAGTGACCGGTTTGCTCACCCGCACTGTGAAGCTTGTACAGAAAGCAACAATCTTTCGATTGCGTGAGAATTAGCAACTGGGATCCAAGCTGAATCAGGCCCTAGGATACCAAACTACAGAGTGACTACATTTCCCTATTGTAATAGGCTGAGTGATTGGTGAGAGAGAGACGGGCAGTCACTGCTTAGTTTCACTCATTGGTGTTGTCACCTGCGCAGCTCCTGTCAGCCTACCGCTACCAGCGACTGGTTATTCACCAATTACATTTCACCAGCGCGCTTCAACCCAGCGGGGACCGAACAAAACCTGCAAGGCTTCACTGAATCCGAAAAGGCTTTTGCTGGGTTCCCAACGGCGGCAATGGGGAACGTACTGCTATGGTACAGTGACAAATAATGGAGGACAATAACTCCTATAGCGAGTTCTACAGGAGTTATGTCTCGTTCTTAAATGTTGCCCATAGAGCGGGAGATATAGAGATATACAGTATATTTCGCCCAAAAAGCTTAGATCCTGAGGCTACTTTTTATACTATTGTTATGTTTGCGTTGAACACTTTTTTTTTTTCCATCTGGGGACATTTTTGGCCATGGGGGTATAATGAGGGTTTAGGAGCTAGCATGTAATAGGTTAACTTTTTCTAGTACAGGTTGAGTCTCCCATATCCAAATATTCCGAAATACGGAATATTCCGAAATACGGAATATTTTTAGCATGACTGAGATAGTGAAACCTTTGATTTTTGATGGTTTAATGTACACAAACTTTGTTTAAGGTACAAAATTATTAAAAATAAAGTATAAAATGACCTATAGGCTGTGTTTATAAGGTGTATAAGACAGATAAATTAATTTCGTGTATTTACACAAACTTTGTTTGAGCTACAAAATTATTGAAAATATTGTCTAAAATTACCTTCAGGCTGTGTGTATAAGGTGTACATGAATCATAAATGCATTCTGTGTTTAGATTTAGGCCCTATTCCTAAGAAATATAAATATCTTATGCAATTATTCCAAAATACCCTTGGTCCCAAGCATTTTGGATATGGGAGACTCAACCTGTATATAAGCTGCTCCCCAACAACCATTTCCTCAGTTTAAAATGAAGTAACGGAGTGGGCTCACCACTAGGTTGGCTGGTTATTTTATTTTATACTTTTCTTTTTCTTCTTTACATACTGAAGGAATTTGCTCCAACTTCTTTTTTTCCTTTCTCCCCTTACCTGCAAATGCCAGCAGCCTGGTGGGGGACCAATGGTGAGGGTGCTTGTGCTATCTGTTCGCATCGTTGTGCGACTAAGACACATTTGAAGGTAAAAAGAAGCACGGAAAGATACTCTGAGCTCCCGCGTTGTGTGGCGCGACTTGTAGCGCACAGAGGATGAGATGTATGTGGGCACATCTGTATCTGGAATTTTCAGTAGTGGAATTTAGCATTCTTCCCCTCATAGGTAGCTTTGCAGTAATAATATGCAGGACAGTTAAGTGTTTTTTTTTTTTTTTTTTCTTTCTTGTAGCTGCGCATCACATCTTTATTATACAAGACAAGTTACATAATACCAGTGGTTTTTAGAGAAATACTGCTTTTAATTTCTGCATTTCCCGGGGTATTTGTTTCATATGCCGCAACGCTGGGTCCCATAGTTTGCATTCTAATGCCAAGATTAAAGCAGCACTTATTTAAAATCACTGTTGTATACTTTGTGTGTTACTATGACAGAGTATTTTTATCATCCGTTTATTTATTTATTTTTTTTAACATCTATTGTATATATCTGGAAATCTGAATCGCCCCCTTGATTCCTTGCAGTGCGCCCTGTACAGTGATCATTCATGTATTGCAATGAAGTGCTGTATTTCATCTTGAGAATCCACAAAGCCTGACTTCTATTAACATAGTGATTTTTTTTTCCTTTCGTTCCTGGGTTTTTAAGACATGACTCCAGGTAAAGTGGCCGTAAGTCATATTGAAGGCAAGTGCAGCTTTCAATCAAACATCGCTGCTATCAAGGGTAGAGTGAAGGTCACTGTTATATCTTGAGAGGTCCTAAGCTCCTAGCTACTCTAGGTCTCACCCCGACTGTTAATTAAAGCCCCTGGGAAGGTATTTTTTATCATGTTGGGACTGGATTTCCACTTGTTACATTTTTTTTTTTAAACCATTAATCAAAAGAAAGTTTTAACTTTTTTTTTTTCTTCTAACCTGGTCTGAAAGCTTGCAGCTTTATATATTTTCACAGCTAGAGATTTGCAGCAAGCATTTACCAATATTGCTTGTGATGTGACTGTGCAAGGGTGTTTTGCAGTGGTTAGTATTGTTAGGCCAAGTGAGGCTGCCAAATGTGTTTTGGACCTCAGTGAAAAGGATCTTGTAAGGGCTTTGGGCATTTAAATCCCAGCCTTGTTGTTTTATAAAGGCCATCCTTCCTGTTGTGTTGTATGAAATGATAGACAGTAACGTGTATTTCTATTCATTCAGAGCAATCTATTATGATGAAGAGACTGGAGTGTGCAGGCAGGGATTATCTCGCCTCCTGCGCGTGTTATTTTTGTGCTTGCTGCGAATAGAAGGGTAGGCCAATGGGGACCACCGTGTATTTATTATAATATGAAAGATTCAACTGTAACCGCCGTCATTGATAAAGCTCTTGGAGAGATCTGAATTTCTAATGCTGAATCTGTTGACGTTAATGCAGTTAAACAAGGAACAGTGTGTTTGGCATATTACGCAGAATTCCCTAAGGTGTTACTGCTATTACTGTATGCCTTGTGTGTCTTCACCGTGAACAAAGACCTATTGGAACTGAAATAGTGATTATCTAGCCGAGTGTAGCACCTGCATGCTCTGATGCATGTTTGTTTGTGACCATTCTATAAGATATACACAGTGGGCAGATTTGATTTTCTCCCTCCACATTAGTGTTGTCACCAGGTATGTTAATAGGAGGGCAAGCTGTTGTGGCACTGCAAGTCCAGCATGCACTATTGCTTTCAGATTCCACAAAGCTCCGCTACTTTCTGCAGCACGTTGTATAATCAAAGAAGCTGTTCAGGCATCAAGTCCCTGCCCAGTGCAGCTAACAATCTAATTTCCCTACCACAGGCGCTCAATCATAAATGCACCGGAACAAATTTAGTCTGAGGCCAATTAGCCAGGAGCAAGGCAGCCGTGCTGGGTACTGTGTCACATGAAACTGTAATATTAATCCTAAATTTAGAACTAAAACCTCAGGAGCTTCAGTGCTCCTAGTACTACTCTATTTGCCTAAAGCATTATACATTTGATTTAAGTTGTTTCTGTCAGCTTTATGTAATGGAGGCAGCCATTTTGTGTGCTGGACCAGTACTCATGAGAAAGCAGCTTACCAAGTCAGGGGCCTATTTATCAAAAAAGTTTTATCATACGCAACGAGTGATAAAACTCGTTGCGTATGATAAATGATGCTCCAGCCAATCAGCTCCTGTCATCTGTTTGAAAAATGACAGTTGGGAGCTGATTGGCTGGAGCACCATTTATCATACGCAACGAGTTTGATCACTTGTTGCGTTAAAACTCGTTGATAAATGGGCCCCTAAATATGAACTTGTCATTTGCTTTCTCATTTTTTAATGATCTCTAGTTTCTGTTGAGTCAGTAAGTTGTTGAATAGCAGTTCAGCCCACAAAATGGCTTCCACCACTCTAAAGAGCTGTGTGTGTCTCCTGTGCGGCCCATAGTGACCACTAGCTGCATTTCCCCCCTCCCATATTTCCAATCTTATAGCAAAGGTCTATTCATTACTGATGAGCTCATTTTGAAAGGTCGACTGTTTTTTTTTTTTTCACTTGTGATCCTATAAGGAGACTATAGCAAACCAGGGTTTGATGGATACACTCGCTTCTCTCTGGACCTGGTTGAGAATTTGTGATTCCTCCAGAATTCACCATGGATGAGGACTCTCGTTTCTCTCCAGCTCCTTTCTGCAGTTTGTAGTGAGCATGCTTGGCAGACAGGTCCTCACATGCTCATTGTGAAGTGTCTCGTTCTATACTTTTCTGTAGTTACAGTGGAAATGTGAAGTATTGCCCATAAGGTAACTGTTTGCTGCATACGTTGTTGTAATGAGCAGAAAATTAATCCATTATCTCTGTGAGTCCCGCTGAAAACGGTGTAATTTTACCTGTATAGAGGCATACAGTCTCACTTACTCGCACCTAATTGGATTGACCCCAATGTCTGTGCTACAAAAAAATGTAGTGCTTAGAGTAAGATTGCATTGTAATCTACTTTTACAATGTACCTCTAGTGTTCAGTCTAGCACTTTGCACCTGTCACAACCCATGCAGTTCCTCATTCCTGCCTGGGATGTCACTCTCTCTGCTCTGGTGCTTCTAGCACACTCAGCTGATGCAACAAACTGTTGAGATACAGACCAGAGTGTGCTAGAAGCACCAGAGCAGAGAGCGACACACCAGGCCTGAAAAAGGAACTGCACGGGTTGTGAGGGTGCTAGAATAAACACTATACCTCTATGAATCCTCATCAAAGCCCTCTTCTATCACTCTAATCAAGGCCTAATCAATGCTTCTGGCTTTAGCTTATCAGAACCATTGTCCTAGAATTATTTCACATAAAACCTATAATTTAATTATAATTCTAATTTTGTGTAGGGTACCCTAAATACTATATTGTCCCCAAACATTACTTACCTTGGGTCAGGCATTAAGGTTATAAAGTGGGGTCCTGGGGTATTCCACATGTCCGGCATAGCAATACCTCCTTCTGCTGATTTGAAATATCTCCATTTTAAGTTTTAAGGGAGATGTATCGAAGCTTGGAGAGAGAAAAAGTGGAGAGAGAGAAAGGACCAACCAATCAGCCCCTAACTGTCACTGTACAGGCTGTGTTTGAAAGATGACAGTTAGGAGCTGATACTTTCTTTCTCCACTTTCTCTCTCCATATCTTTGTACATCTCCCCCTAAATAATTTTTAAGCTTTGTTTGTAGATCTTTGTAACGTTGTGGATTACAGTACAGCGGAATCGGTATGAAAAACCGGCGGCCGCATGGCCAGCGGTTCGATTCCCGGCAGCAGCAGCCCAACAGATAAACAGATCCTGGCAGCGGCAGCCCGACAGCGCTGGAAATCCCGATCGTTCTCAGGTAACTAATAACTAACCTAACCCAACCCCCCTAACCCTCCTTAGGGGTGCCTAACCCTAACCCTCCCGGGGGGTTGCTTAACTCTAAGTCCCCCCCCATGTGCGGTAAACCTAGAACCCGCGGCTGTCCGCTCGCGGCGTGCGGCATCCCTTTGATCGGGACGCCTGTCATGTAACCCACGCCGGGATAAAGCAGTCGGGAAGCCGGCTGTCGGGATCACATCAGCTGGTTTCCCGATTTGCATCCCCAGTACAACTGTTGTACAACAATTGCTCTTTGCGAATGTATTTGAACTCTTCACGTGCACACTGGAATTGTTGATATGTATGTCTTGATATAGTATCCGCGCACCAAAGCGCAGAAACTTGGGAGCATTATTTTCTGATGTCTTCTTTGACAGGCACTGGTGTAGACATGTTATACGCTGGTGCCTCTGAGGCATGATGCACACATTTGTTGTATGCTATTCTGCGTGACCTGCTTATCCCCAGAGCTTGGGTTATATAAACGTGAAATTCCTGGGGAATCGCAGAATCCATTTATCTGCTGTATGCAAATTCCATTCAGGAAGAAATAGCAGACAGATTGTAGTGCCGTTTACGGGTTTATCATTGGCGCCCCATGGCACAAATAATTCTGTAACCAGCTAACCAGCTTAGCGCTTGTTGCATTGAAATTGAATGGCTGTCTGCACTTTGCTTGAGGACAGAAGAGGAAACTATTGTTCTACATAAATGTATTGTGACTCTATTAAGACAAAAAAAAAAAATTCCACCTAAATCTTTGGCAATGAAATCTATCAGAATGTAAATTTTAATGGCGTGTACACATGGTACGATCAGTCAGCGATAACGATATCACTGACTGATCGTCCTGCACCTTCCCGGTGTGCTGGATGATCATTATCGTTCATCCAGCACACCAACCAACCCACCAACGACAGGCCAGCGACCCGCGATCAACGACCGCGTGTCCCTATGTAACCTGGTCGACATCGACCAGGTTGGCCTGCATGCACGGGCAATGGTCGATACCGTTATCGTCCATCCTTGCCCGCGCATTGCTAGTCGTTGGACACCTGAAAATGAACGATAACGATATGGTCGATATCGTTCATATCGTGCATTTTTATCGTACAGTGTGTATATGCACCATTTGTTGCAGGAAAAAATCTTTTATGATGTGAGTCATTAGTATTCTGTGTAGGTTACACCTGAGCATGAAATATTCCGTTCTCCAAATCGTGGGTCAGGAGTGGGTTAAGTATTCACTAAGTAGATTGAAGTCTGGCTGGAGGCTCTAATCTGTGTGTGTGTGTATGTGTGTGTGTATGTGTGTATATATGTGTGTATATATGTGTGTATATATGTGTGTGTATATATATATATATATATATATTATATACTGCATTCAGTGGGTGTCAGTGACTGTCTGATTGATTGCTTGTACGTTACACTCTGCATGCTTAATGCGTAAACACTGGGTGGCCTGGTGGCGTTCTAAATTTCCTGTGTGGTCAGGTCCCAGTAACTGTGTATGGGGAGGGGCAGCTCAAATCTTCTGGGTCAAATGGCATTTTACAGTATAAGCTGATGATAGATCCAAGTAAAACTGATCTAAAAGTGTTCATTTGCAGGGAAGATCAATTACAGCAGCCTTACCAAAGTGTAAAAAAGGAAGCAAAAAGGACTAGATCTGGAATTCGATTTCTTAATGATTTCGTTGTTAGGGGAGTGTTTCCCACTTTCCGTTATCGTCAGGATCGTTTTCACCTTCCTCCTTCTTCCATCACTCCCCTTCACTGTCTTCCGGATCCCTTACTCCCTTGGAGACCTACAGTATTGCCGCTCAGGCCATGCATCTTGGGGTCTCATATCCTCATATAATTCTGTTCTGACTTCTCCAACCTTCCTTCAGTGTCTTCACGAATGGAACTGGGGAAGTGATCTAGGTTAGCCCTGGATGCAGAGGAATGTTTGGATGCGTGGTCTGGTGTCTCCGGGTACTCTCTCTGTGCTGGCATCAAGGAGACCACATATTTAGGTGGTACTTGCTTCGTTTTAGGCTTCATAAAATTCTGCTCTCAGCTTCTTCGCTCTGGTGGAGGAGCTGCCCAGATTCTGGGTCCTTCCTTCGTATTTGGTGGTCCTGTCCCCGTTATACAGGGATTTTGGTTCAGAAGTTTGTTCACTCCTGGCTTCTCTTCTAGGTGCAGATATCCCATATCTCTGTAAACACTTCTACTTCCCCTACCATTTCCCGACTTATAGGCTTGCTAGACATGTCCTTCGTGCCGCTGCTTGCTTGATGGCCTCCCTATGGAAGTCTCAGAGCCCTCCTGCTGTATCTGCATTTCTGCAGAGGGTTTGGTTTGTCTACGATGGTGCTCACTCTAGGATTTTTAGGGCAGGGTGCAGATCACTGTAGAAGGCACTTTTTCATTTTGTAGGGCACATTTGTGATGCACTGCTTCTCATTGCTAAAGATACAATGGGTAGTCCGTGTTCGATGCA